>MU260917.1:142500-144315 GCA_020310875.1 Ceratopteris richardii | reverse complement strand
CCCGTCGATGCTATCTCATGAAACCCATCTTTGTGATCCCATCTATTTGGTTTCCTTAGTAGTGTAGCAAAAATGCTTCACTACTCGGTCAAGTGATGTGCATGAGTGAAACTAGTCACTCTTTGGGTATTCATCATGATACCCCATAGTCTCCTAATTCTACTGTGAGACTCTTGTGAAGATAAATAAATCTTCACTACCATGGAGATTATCCTAAATGTATCTCCCGTGCCTCTATGCAACTTCCTAAACTTATAGGATTGCTTGTGCACACTACTAATGGTGAAGGCGTAGCTCCTTCCGTTAACAATCCTATAGTCTAAATCCATAAGGATTTTGTGTAGGGATCCTGTTACTACTGAAGTTGCCTTATATATACTACTATGATGGTCCTAAGCCCATCAAATACATGCTTAAAAGCATGCCTACACCTTATTGAAGTTTGCAGAATGGGCATGTTACCATGCCATAACCTTCTTGCCTAAAGGCAAGTGCGTATATAATGCCATGAGGGGGGGAAAATTTTCGATAGGATTTCCCCAGGAAATGGAATCCCAAAAAAATTAAACCATAAGCTCAGTGGCACATAGGCCACCCAAAAACATAGGGCTTGACAGGCCCATGGCATGCACGCCATAAACTCATATATGAATTCCATAACCTGCAAAAACACAAAAGCAATTGCTAGCAACCATTCATGGTCTTGCATAGCCATATGGTTTCTGTAATCTTTTTTCCTGCAAACAATCAAAAGTATACTTCCTGCCTGTCGATCCATACCTTAAGAATTTAAACAATGATCACATTTGATGTATGCAATCCAATTTATGCATGTACATACAGAACATGCCATAACATAAAGTAAAATGACGAAAGCATAAAGCATACGTCCCTGAGTAGTCTGGTTTTGGAGTTGCATGCATCCAATCGTTCTCGACAAGCTTCGAGACCTCTACAACCTTCCTCCTCAGGTCCTAACATAAACTTTGAAGTGTCCGAAAACATCAGAGCACTCCCCAAAACATAAAGTATGGTCAAGTGATTACAAAAATAATGCAAATTTAATCCAAAAATGCATTAGTAATCCTTCTTTAGACCTGCAAAAACCACTTTAGGACCTGAAATTATTCATAAAGTGAAATATATAGCATGTGCAAAGAGCTCGAAGTGAAATTACTCAATTGCCTTCTCAGTTTAAAAAATATGACTCCCGGAAGGTAGTCGCCAAAAACTGTTCAGATTTTGCAGAGATGTTCAGGACCTGCAAAAATACTTATTTTCCAAAATTTCTTTTCATAAACTGAAAGTAGAACCTTGTGCTCTTCGAAACGAGCCGTAGCACGTCCAATTTGGAGTTCTCTAGCCCAAGATATGGCCATTCCAAGCGGGACATGCCTAACTAGTGGACTGTTGGAGGGGTTGGAAAAAGTGTGAAAATCTGATTTTTAGAGTGCCCAAAAGCATTCTTCCATCAAGCAAATGCTAAAATTCTCTCCATAACCTCAGAGAGTGATATATGAAGATGCTTCGGCCCATTTTCCACCTTTCCAAATCCTCCCTTCGTGCCTGCTAAATCGTTCCCCCAAAGAGGCCTAAATCAAAATTTTTACTTTCAAGTAAGAACTTAAATGGGAACTCTTAGCAAGCTTCTAATCCACTCTAAATGTGGATTTTTCTTGGATTTAATACAATAATCCATGGAAGCCTCTTCAATGATCTTTATTCCTACTCCCAGAAGTGGAGTTGGACTAAATTTAACATTTGAATTTTTTTCCAAAAAGTGCGGGAAGGGGGTCTTTGAGGAAGTAAAATTCC
>MU260917.1:22500-97500 GCA_020310875.1 Ceratopteris richardii | reverse complement strand
CAGATTTCTAGTGAAAACATGGCCATTAGGCTTCTTAACAAGTTACCTAAGTCGTACGAGACATTTGTCACAACTTTGTATAATCGTAGCCAAGTCTTAACTTGGGAAGAGGTTCGTCGACTATTGCTCCTTCACAACTCGCGAGCCAAATCGACTTCTTCCCAAGAGTCTGCCATGAAGGCCAAAGGCCCATTCAATAAGGGCAAAACCACAAGTCATCATGCTAGCAATGGATGTAAGCAAGGATCGCATAATTCATCGAAGAAGTTCACCTGTAATTTTTGTGGAAAATCAGGACACTTAGAAAATTTTTGCTATAAAAAGAAACAATCATCGAAGGCTTCTATGTCTAGGCAAGCATCCAAAGGATCTCAACATAGATCCCACTGCTCTAGTGAGGAACTCTTCATCTCCATAGAAGCCAATGCCCTAGTTACTTCTAGCTCCCCGCATGAGTGGATCTTTGATAGCGGAGCTACCTCCCATTTGTGCAAAGACAAGGACTCCTTTCAAAAACTCGAAGAGCACATGGGAGAAGTCTATCTTGGCAACAACAAAAGTTTACCCATCAAAGGAAAAAGGAAAGTTTAAATTACCAACAATCAGGGGAAATGCAAGTCTTTATCCAATGTTCTTTTTGTTCCAAATTTATGTATGAATCTAGTTTCTGTCAAGGCCATTACAAATCAAGAAAAACAAGTATGGTTTGATAACACCTCAGTTAAGGTAGCTGATCCCCATACAAAGGATATCATTGCTCAAGGTATTGAAGAAAAGGGCCTCTACAAACTATCTTGCTTTGTATCCAAAGAATCAACGTCAAGTTTGTGGCACCAAAGATTTGGCCACACCTCTTACTTATCAAAAATCTCTTCATCCCAACTTGTGAAGAGATTGCCAAAGATAGGGCAACTTACTGATGTCTGCCAAGCTTGCACCCAAGGCAAGCAACATAGGGCCCCAGTTCCCAAGGAAGCTTCAACACGAGCGAGGAACCCTCTAGCTCTTATCCACATGGACTTATGTGGACCCATGAACACCCCATCCCTGAGTGGATCCCGCTACTTTTATCTTCTAGTAGATGACCAGGCTCGCCATATTTGGGTGTACTTTTTGAAGTCAAAAGCAGACACATTCTCTAAGTTTCAAACTTGGATCAAGGAAGTTGAGAATGAAGCTTCGACTAAAGTTAAAACCATCAGGTTAGATGGAGGTGGTGAGTTTATGAATCATGACTTTGATAAATTTCTCAACCAGAAAGAGACCAAAAGACAAGTCACTCAGCCTCATATTCCATCGCAGAATGGAGTAGCTGAAAGAAAGATATGCAATGTGATGGAAATGGCAAGAACTATGCTTCATCACAAGGATCTACCCTACAAGTTCTAGGTAGAAGCCGTGCATACTACCGTTCACATTCTTAATCGAGGATTTACAAATGCATTACACAACAAAACACCCTTTGAAGCATACTATGGAAGAAAACCAAATGTAAATTACTTTCGAGTCTTTGGTAGTGAAGCTTTTGTTCATGTACCAAAAGAAGATAGAAACAAGTTACAATCAAAGTCCAAGAAACACATATTCATAGGGTATAGTGACCAATCAAAGGCATACCATCTATATGATATGGAAAACCACTCCATCACCATTTCGAAGGATGTGATCTTCAATGAAGCTTCCACATACTCAAGAAAAGATTCAAGTACAAGTCTTAGTCCACCTATCTACACTTCAGAGGGGGACTCAGTATTTCCAAACTCCAACTCAGAAGCCAATACTTTACAAAAACCACGCCGATCTCAGAGGCTTCTTGATAAGAGACAAAGCGAACAAAGTCATTATGTTAATTATGCTCTAATGCACCAAATTCAGCAAATTGCAGAGCCATCCAACTACAAAGAAGCTCAAGGCCAACCAGAGTGGGAAGTAGCTATGAAAGAGGAAATAGATGCAATAGCAAAGAACAAGACTTGGACATTAGTTCCCAAAATATCATTAATTTTTCTATAATGCGAAACGGTCCATAATAGCGTGGTGCAAGTTTAATTTTAGGATGCTGCAAAATATTTTTGAGACGTCGTTTAATTATTCGCAACCATACAAAATCATTTTCCTTGAATTCTTTGGCTAATCGTTTAGTATTGATAATACGTGTATATCGCTCTTGACTTTTCCTAATATGCTCGTGAACATCATGAAGTATAGAAACGTGATCTTGAGCAATAGAATCAGCCATCGGAATGTCGGTTTGGGTGAGGGACATGGGAGTGGGAAGCTTTTTACCAAAAACTATTTCAAAAGGTGCATGACCAGTAGTGGTGTGTGAAGTGTTATTGTAAGCAAATTGAAGCAATGGCAATTTTTCATCCCAGTTATTAGGATTATCTAATGAATAACAACGCAATAAATCAAGATTAGTACTATTTGTAGCCTCACTCTGTCCATTACTTTCAGGATGAAATGCAGAGCTAAAATCTATTTTAGAACCAAAATGTTGAAATAAGGGAACCCAAAAATGATTACAAAACCTAACATCACGATCAGATAACATTACTTTAGGAAATCCATGATGTGGAAAAATGCATTTAATGAATAATTTTGCAGCTTGAGGTGCAGTCAAAGTTTTTCTACATGGAATGAAATATGCATATTTACTAAACCTATCAACTATTGTCCAAATCATATCATTATGTGATGAAGTGATAGGAAGACCTGTGATAAAATCCATAGAGAATCCAAATGGTTTACCATGATGATGTTTGACACGCTGACATACAATGCATTGAGAAACATAATGTGCAATGTCTTTTTCCATGTGTGGCCAAAAGAAGAAATATTTGCAAGCAGAAATGGTGCTTTGTATGCCTCTATGACCCATGTAAGATGGTTCATGCATTTCTTTAATGACAAAATCTTTAAAAGCTTGGGTTATGCACAATCTATGTTGAAAATAGAGAAAACCATTATGAAATGTATAATGTTCATCAGATAAAGATGCAGCATTGATGAAGTCATGCCATGCACGTGAAAAATACAAATCAGATGCATAAGTGGAAACCATTTCTTGAAAAGAATGAATTTGGATGGCAGAAAGATTATTCAAAACAATAGAATGCAAAGGAAAACGGCTAAGAGCATCAGCTACGACATTAGCTTTACGTGGCTGATATTGTATCATGGGTTGGAAATTCTGAATGAATGATGCCCATTTAAGATGCCTATCAAAGATTAAGGGCTGATTTAATAAATGTTTAATAGCCTGTTGATCGGTTTTGATTAAGACCTCAGAGCCCATAAGGTAGTGTTTCCAAATTCGCAAAGCATGCACAACTGCTAACAATTCTTTATCATACGTACTATAATTATGCTCTGAGGGTTTAAGCTTTCTACTCTCAAATGCAATGGGATGGTCATTTTGCATCAGAACAACACCTATTCCTGAACCACTAGCATCAGTAACAACATGAAAGGGTTGTGAAAAATCAGGTAATTGTAAAACAGGTGCATGTGAAAGTGCATGTTTAAGTTTGTCAAAGGACTGTTGTTGGGTAAATCCCCATGCAAATTTTATTTTCTTTTTCAACAACAAAGTAAGAGGCAATGCTAAATAAGAAAAATTTCGAACAAACTTCCTATAGAAACTAGCCAACCCAAGAAAAGAACGAACATCATTGACTGATTGTGGTGTAGGCCATTCTATGATAACTCTAATCTTTTTCGGATCCACATGCACACCTTCACTTGAAATAATATGTCCTAAATATTCTAGCTTACGCTGAAAGAAATAACTCTTTTCAGGATTAGCATAAAGTGTGTTCTCTCGTAACAAATGAAAAACTGTTTCAAGATGCTTTTCATGTTGACTATCATTCTTACTGTAAATAAGTATGTCATCAAAGAATACACGAACAAAAGCTTGGTAATCAAGAAAAATATTGTTCATCATTCGTGCAAATGTAGCAGGGGCATTAGTAAGTCCAAAGGGCATTACCATAAATTCATAATGGCCATTTTGAGTTCTAAATGCAGTCTTAAAAATATCACTTTGTGTCATACGAATCTGATGGTAACCCAATTTAAGATCAATTTTACTAAAGACACGAGCTCCTCTTAACTTATCTAAGAGATCATCTATTCGAGGAATAGGGTATCTATTCTTGATCGTGATCTTGTTAAGGGCTCTATAATCAATGCACATTCGATAAGTTTTATTCTTCTTCTCTACTAAGAGAACTGGTGCTCCAAATGGGGAAGAACTAGGCCTTAGAAGTCCTTTTTGTAGTAGGTCTTTTACTTGATTTTCTATTTCCTTTTGATGTAGTGGGCCATGTCTATAAGTTGCTTTATGAGGAGGAGAACTACCAGGGACTAAGTCTATGCTATGGTCAAAGGATCCTCAAGATGGTGGTAGTTCAGAGGGATATTCATACATAAAACAATCCTTATAAGTACTCATGAAAGGTTTATATGCATCTGGAAGTGTATGAGTATAATCATTGTTGACATTGACAAAAACAATGCATGAGTTGAATCCTTTCCTAAATGCACGTTTTACTTGCGTGTGACTTATCAATGGAAATGGCTGGAAATCATGCCGTGCAGACAAAGTAATGATTTGACCTTTGAAAGCAAACTTAAAGGTATGAGTATGGTAGTCAATACGTGGATTATAATGGTGACGAAAAGGCATACCTAGTATAACATCATAAGATTGCAAAGGTGCAATTAAAAATGTTCGTGAGTCAACATAAGGGCCTATGCTAATCGTAACATCTTGCACTTCTCGTGTTACATTATAACGACTACCTTGAAATGCAGCTTTCACTTTATACAAAGAAGGAAACGTTTGTAATTTAAGTTCTTGTACTAATGAATGTGAAATGAAGTCATGTGAACTACCATCGTCATGTAGAATTTTAACTTGTTTGTTATTTATTGTACCCTGCATGCAAAGAAGAGAGTGTAGAGAGATATCGTTACCCAAGGTACTTAAGTCCTTCTCTAGTGATTCCTCTGTCCAAACAGGAGGAATTTCTTCATTATAGACCTCCATGTTATGCAATCGAGCTGTAGCCGGTTTCATATGAAGAGGTTGCAATCTGCACCTTATTTTTGTATGTCCAAGTTTACCACAATTCCAGCAAGTGATTCGTGGTCGCTTCTGTTGGGCATTCACTGCTGAAGTTTGAAGGGTAGGTGGTTTGGTTGGAGAGATGAAGCAATGGGTGGAGTTGAGTAATTGGATTGTGGAGGACGAGGAAAACTAGGGTAAGATGGGGCATTAAAATTACGCTTGATAGGAAATGAAGGTTTAACAGGAAATGGTCGTGGACGTGGTTGTTGTAGACGGAGTGACTTGGTTATGGACTGGAATTCTTTTTCTGCATCATAAGCAAAAGATATAGCCTCGTTGAGGGTTGTAGGTCGTAGGGTGTGAAGCTTAGCTTGGATACCCACCTCCAAACCATCTTCGTATTTCTGCTGCAAGATATCCTCTGATACATCTTCAAGCATTCGTACAAGTAGTAAATTTTGCCAGAACCGCTCTGTGTAGGTAGTAACCGTATCACCCTCCTTCCATGTAAGGGTCGTCCATGCTCGTCGAACATGCAAATGGTATTGAGGAGGAAGAAATGAATCCTTCACGTTTTCTTGAAAAGCCTTCCAAGTTGTTGGACGCTCCGTACTATGCCGCAGGACATTCCACCAGAGTTGTGCTTTACCTACTAAATAGTTAGTGGCAAATTTAACTTTTTCACTTTCAGCATACATTTCATCGGTATAAAAATCATCAAACTGCGACAACCAAGAAAGTACTAAAGGCCCATCCTTTCGGCCATCAAATCATAGAAACTTGTAGTTTCTATTACCAATCTTTGAATGAGTAACATCAGATTGGGCAGACACAATAGCTTTTCCTACTCTCGTAAGGTTGTCTTCCTCAACTTGCATCTTTTGGAGGATTTCATCACATTGTCGGATCTTGTTCTGAGCTCCTTGAAGCTCATGCTGCAAGAGCTCTAGTTGTTGCTCAAGTGTTACCGCAGGTAGAGGTGAATTACTGTAATCCTCCATGGTGCTCTTGGACCCTTGCTCTCAACCTTGGTGTATTGAACCTTCTTGTTTGCAATCTTGGTGTCTCGATCCCGTGTTCTCAACCTTGCTTGGTATCTTGAACACTCAATCAAGTGCCACCCAAGGATTTTGAAGGAATTCACACTTCCAAGCTAGCTCATTGGAAAGTTCGTTCCGAGAGCTTTCCAACGGTATATTACATGCCTCAATCTGACCTACGGATTGAGAGATACACTTGCTTCTTTCTTGGGTCCAATCTTGAAATCGACGCGTGCGCCTTCCACAAGTAATAAAGAGAGAGAACTTGAGTACAACTCCAAGAGATGGTGGAGTGGTCAAAGTACTTCCCTTGAAAGTAGGAGGTTGTGGGTTCAAATCCTCCTACCTTAGGGACTCTAAACCTCTCTATTACCACTCAAAAATTAAAATTGCCTCGCGCGTAGCCAACGGTCGCTGCCAAGGGAGCCTTGGGTGCCAATGTTGCCAATGTATTGCCTAAGTTCTTGCCTTAGTCGATGCCTTAGTCGACGTCGACTCTAAGTTCTTGCCTTAGTCGACACCTTAGTCGACGCCTTGGAGTAAGTCGAAGGAGTAAACATAGGTGAAAACGTAGGTTCTGGAACAGGAACCGAAACCGAAACCAAAGACGAAACAGAAACAGAAACCGAAACCGAAGACGAAGACGGAGATGGAGATGGAATCGGAATTCAGAATCGCGAACAGAGAACAGAACCCTCTGTATTGACGCGTGCAGAGCTCTGATACCACTGTTGTCAGGATCTTGCTCACGCGCATACAGAGATTACGGACGCAGAAAAACACATAGAAAATAGAGACGACAAGAGACGAGACCGAACGCAAGATTGGGTGCAATCTCCCCCATGCACTCTGTTCCGATAGTCCACAGAGTGCATGTATTTATAGGACTTTTGATTACGTCGAAAATAGTGGTTACATGAGGGCGGCTTCAAAAAGCAGGCGTGAAACTAAAAGTTGGTAACTTTTACAGAAAGCCATTGCTTTTAATAACAGAAACTGCGGTCTACAACGACCCTTATTCTAACCATTACTTTTCTAACAATAGAACCTTCTACGTAGGTTTATTTACAAAATAAATAATAATTATTCGGATTATTGATGTCCGCCCTTTCACGCCTTGCACGCTCCTCACGAACCTTCAGCTGCTATATCAAAAACATCAAAAACATATTAATACATTAATAATTTAACATTTTAACAATGCCTTGTTCAATAATATACAACAATTATACTTTCCCTATACCTCATATTTGGACATCAAGATATATTTAGATGTAGATTGGGCAAGATGCAAAGATGATAGAAGAAGTACCTCAGGTTATTTATCTTTTGCAGGTGATAAACCTATATCATGGTCTTCAAAGAAGCAACCTACTGTTGCTTTATCTTCTATAGAGACAAAGTATAGAGGATTGGCCAATGCTACTCAAGAGGCCATATGGATTAGACTGCTATATACATATTTGGGTTTGCATACCACATCTCCAATGATTTTTGGAGATAATACAAGCTCACTACATCTTGCAAAAAATCCTATTTATCATGCTAGGACCAAGCATATAGAGGTCCACTATCATTATGTGACAGAGAAGCTATTGAGCAAGGAAATTTAGATGGCTTATGTATCAACAATATGCAATGCACAGATTTATTGACTAACGCATTAGATGGTACAAAACTTTGCAGGTTTAAGTCTATGATTGGATTGTAGGACATTCAACAAGATTGAAGATGAACACCAAGTCAAAACGTTTGGCTTGAGGGGGAGCTGTTGGTGCAAATATCAAGCCTACACATTTGGCTAAAGTTTATGTACAATTGAAGCTTCATGGAAACCCTTGCTAGGAAGATTATTTATCCTTTACCATTTGTAAGTCATTTTTTACTTGAAAAGAATATTTGTAACTGCCACTAAATTCGTAGGACTTGTTAGTTGAAAAAAACCACGACTCCACTAGAGGGAATATCTCCTAGATTGGAGGACTATTTTTTAGTGAGAGCCAATGAAGATTTCAAATTCAAATTCAAATGGCTTAGTTATAAAAGATGCTTGAAAGACGTGTGGGCTAGATCACTTCAATTCTGAGCTATTGCTTATTAGATTTGTAAGAGAGTGACACTCATATTATAGCCTACACTACTCATTATCATTAGGCATTGATTATCATGCCTATGATATTGTACAACATTGTGTTCTAATACAATAGATCAATACTTCTCATCTATGGTCTCTCTGTCATAGTCACTCATAACAGTCAACTTGTATTGCTCATATCTCAGTCAATTCTTCACCATTTTCAATGTTCTTTAGCTTCTTGGAATCAACTCCAAGTTTTCTACATGCTCACATTTTTTGAAGATAATCCATTTAGCAAATTTGGAGAAAAGCGCATCGAAGCACTCACTGGTCAAACTCTGCAGAGGTCCTAAAAAATCGGGGGTAATGATTCAATTGCTAAATTGATTGCTCTATGTATAGTGTTTCATTTTAAGTAATTCCACTTGGAATCATTAGCTTACTAAGCTAATTTGATACCTCTTCACTTACATGAGATAATATGTGAAAAATCACTCTTCAAAGCTTGATGAAGCTCTTCAAGATTGATTGATTGGGATAAAATTCACAATCCAAGATCATCTTCACAATCCAAGATCATCTCCACCTAAAAACAGAGTCAATAAGCTAAGAACGCCTTTATCTCTAAGTCACTCTACATATCATTCTAACCAGTACATCACTTGGGTAGGAGCTTATTCTAAATAAGCCCACAAAAGGTCAAAAAGTATCTTCATCCACCATCTAAGCTAGGATCCCCATTGCATCGTTAGAGTTTGAGGTCTTTGAAAGCACATGAATAGCACAAGGAATATGAAGACTCTTGGAGCACAAAACACAATACTTACAGTATTACTAAGTGAATGTACAAAGATAAGAGACCCATTATGGTTATAGGCATATATACAAGCTGGCAAAAAAAACCTCCTAAAGATGGATAAAAGAGTCTGAGTAGTGGGGTACCAGTCAAGTAGTGAAAGATGCTCTTAACCACCTGCCAATTCTTGACACCTAGGCAATGCATAAACCTTCTCATCTCATAGATAATGAATTGGATTTTAGTCCAAGTTATGGATAAGTAAATCAAGCATCCAAATGCATTTTCAAGTTCATCATGAAGACTCAACTGTAAACCTATCTCCATAGGAGCGGAAAGAGGTTTGCAATCTTCAAGGCCAAAATGATACAATAATCGATCAATATACTTTGTTTGATACAAAGCCATTCCACCACCAACTTGCATAAAATGAATGTGCAAATAATGATGCAAATGCCCCAAATGTGACATCTCAAAAGAGACATGCAAATCAGCCTAAAAATTAGCAATATGCCTCTCATTAGGACCAATGTGTAGCATGTCTTCAACATAGACAATAATGATAAAAAACACATCATTTTCACACTTAACATATAAGGTGCTCCCCGTTGGACTATTCTCAAAACCATGTGCAATCAAGTAGGCTTGTATCTTTTCATACCAAGCACATGGTGCTTGTGTTAAACCATATAATGCCTTTTTCACCATGCACACTTTGTTTTCATGCCCTTTCTACACAAAACCATGGGGATGAAATACATACACTTCTTGATGAAGGACACCATTAAGAAATGTAATTTTAATGTCCAACTGATGTACATTCCAACCATGATGAGATGAAAGTGAATAGATTGTATGAATGGTGGCCATTTGACAAGTAGATGCAAAGGTCTCATCAAAATCAATGCCTCTCTCTTGAACATAACCTTTTGCAATAAGCCTAGCCTTATACCAATCAACCGTTCCATCAGTTTTAAGTTTAAGCTTGTGTACCCATTTAGTGCAGATGTCCTTTTTGCCATGAAAAAAATCACATAAAGACCAGGTGCCATTCTTCATAATAACATCATATTTTAGTTGCATAAAAACCATCCAATCTTTTGAATTTTATTCTTCATCATAAGCAACAGGCTCATTCTCACGACAAAGACTAGAGGTAGGCATAATATAGCAATTTGATGCAAAAGAGGAACTATGAGAGCCTGAACGAATATGATATGACAAAGGTGCATCTAATTTGCTATCTCTGAAAGTCTGCGCTAACCATTTAGGCAAAGTTTTTGCCTCCCCTCTATTAGAAATCTCATAAAAAAATGCATCATGTAAATATGCATAGAAAATGGAATGTTCTACATCATCATGTGTAACCTATAAAGGTTGATAAATTGCCTCATTTGGACCAATACTTAACTATCCACCTGTAAAAAGAAGCAGCAAAGTGTCATACACATCTTTAAAGCTAATTGATGTCTCCTTAGTACATGAAAGTAATAGTTGGATTGCATCTTCCACAAAAAAAACATCACAGATAACCAAAATGTGTTTACTGTGTGGATGATACAAGCAATGTCCTTTGCTTTCAGAACTGTACCCAACAAAAACTTTATCCTCCAATTTTGCATTGTTGTTTTGGTTGTAATGTGTATGCCAAACAACCAAAGACATGCGGATGAACAATAGATGGCTTGCGACCATGCCAAGCCTCATATGGATTTATAGACTATAGTGATTTGATACGACACCTATTAAGTACATATGGTACACACATCTAAGCCTCAAGCGAGAAGCTATGTGGTAAAGCTCGACTTTTGACCATACACCTAGCCATCTCCATGAGAGGCTTGTTCGTTTTTTTTATAGCAAATCCATTTTGTTGATCTGTATATGGCACTATACACTGATGTTTTATCCCACGTTTAGCCAAAGATGCATTAAAATCAAAAGACATGTATCCCTCACCCTTGATCAGAACAAAGGATGCCCATCTTACATGCTGGTAGATTTTCAGCCAAAACCAAAAACTATTTGAAGCACATAAACACTTTGGACTTTGCTTTTAATGGATACTCCCATGCATGCATGGAAAAATTATCAATAAAAGTTACGAAGTAAAGGTAGTTCCCAAAAGAAGGTGTTTGCATAGGACCACAAACATCTCTGCAAACAAGTTACAATTTCTAAGTAGCTCGAACTGAACCATACTTTGGGAAGGAGTAATGCTGCATTTCTCCCAAAATATAGCCTCCATGGACATGTTTACTAGGTGTCTCAAGTTTGGGCAGAGAGGACACCATTTGAGATTTCTACAAGGGTAGCAAGCTAACAAAATTTAGATGAACAAAGCATGCATGCCAAAGCTTTGCATCTGAGATAGCCTGAGAATCTTGAACTACACATTCTGAAGCATTGAAGGATTTTCCATATTCTATGAGCTTATGCAACCCACGACATAAAATTCAAAAGCAATAATGACATCACCAATTGATAGATCATGAATAGTATGCTTGTCATCAAAAAATTTGACAACCAAGACAATCTTGGATAATTCTAGAATTGGCAACAAAAATTTCTTGATCCTAGGCACAAAAAAAGCATCTGATAGTGTAAAAGAACTACCATCAGCATTAGCTAGAATGATCTTACCAACTCCCATGACATGATAACAGGAGTTGTTGGCACATGTGACAATATTCCTTGTAGGGGAAACCTCAAGTGAACACAAGAAACTGCGCTGTGAGGTAATATGTCTGGTTGCTCCACTATCAAAGAATCAAACATCTGACTATATTGTAGACATACAATGTTGGTGAGAAGATGGGTCATAATTGCAAGCATAACTAAATGCCGCATTCTTCATTTTCCACAAGATTTGTAGATTCTATTTTTAGGCGTAGAGGCTTCTGCAACAACCATTCGAGCGCTTTCTGCTTTGCCTCTTTTGGAACTTGTTTTGGACTACTTTTTATGACATGATCATTACTTTTACTATGCAGAATTAGTATCTTTTTGTTTACTTATAGATGATCTCCATTTACCTTAGCCCTTTCGACTAGCTAATGAAGCTTGATCTACTACACACATAACATACATGTTCTGCTTGGACTGGTCTTCCTACAACAAAATAGAGACTAACTCCTCAAAATAAGACATTTGGATTGCCTTTCATCATCATCAACCGAAGAGTAGAATAAAAATCTGATATGAATCTGGAAGACCATTAAGAACGGTTTACATAAGTGAACTATTTGGCAAGACTTCATCTGTAGAAATCAATTACTCCTTCAAATATTTTATTATTTTCAAAAAACTATCCATAAAATCTCCTTCATTCATATGCTCACTCTCCAACCATTTTTGGAGGTAAGCAACACAAGCCTCATTTCTTGCTTACAAAGTGGTAAGTATATCCCAAACATCCTCTGTTGTTTTGCAAGAGCACATATGAGGGATAATGGCACCTTTGATAGACAAAGCTATCAATCCATGTGCATGAGCATCTTTTCCATCCCAACAAAGTTGGTCTATACTAGATGCAGCAAGAACCGCAACACGAACAAGAACATGAAGATCATCATCTTTAACGCCTTCTTTTTAGACATTGGTCTAGAGAGCCCACTCCATGTGTGTGTGGGACAAGGGCCAGCCATAGCCAAGGTCCTAAGCTCGGGAGATATCCTAAGGTATTCAATGGTAATGGAGATGAGTGTTGCATGATGGCCACATGGCAACACTAGATCATTCCAGATCATTGCTATTTTGAATACAAGGGGATATAATGGATGGGAGGAGAGTGGCACAAACATCATTCACTAGTCTTTGATTTTCAAGCTTAGAGAGAAGTTTTGGGCTTCAAAATTGGTACCTGAGCATTTTTCTTGGGATTTTCACGTTAGAATTCTTCTTTGTTGCCTCGAGGTGTGTGCCAAGTCATCATTGTCATCAGTCATCATGGCATGAGGAGGATGCAAGGTGCAAAAGGAGCAAAACGAGGGAAGTAGACCCCGTGAGAGTAGTGGTAGCTCACCCCAAGGAAGCCCATAATGGTGCTTTCCGCACAAGTGCCCCGAGGTTGCCAATCTGCCCGTGCTCAATTCAAGCTGCCAAAGGGAGAGAGAGAGAGGTTATTCACCTTCTCTTCTCAAGAGATGAAGGTAATGAAGCACTTTGAGCATATATGAGGTCATTTTTTTTGTGTCCTCTGTTATAGGGGATAAAAGAATGCTCTATGCACGTTCTATGCTAAAGAAGAGAGAAAACTCAAGCTCTTTGTGACCTCCATAGCATGGGTTAGGCAAATCTAACGTATTTGGACTACCTACCTCCACTCATTTGGCCATATCTTGCTCATATCATCTCCAAATTGAGTGATTTTTATTGCTATGGATTTCTTACTGGGAGTCTTTTTCATTGAATGCTTGGAAGATATCTTTTGGATGCAGTTTCAAACCTATATAGACCTTCAAACATGGCTATTTGAAATCAAGGACCCTTGTTTGAACACTTTTTTGATGCAATTATTGTGTGTGGATCATCTCCAACACCTACATACACTTGCTCATCAAGCCTTTGAACCTCAAGATAAGTTTTTTGGTCAATTTTGATGCATTCTTGCTCTCTTTGTGTAGTGCATGTAGTGCACTTGGTTTTATTTTTCTGATGTTATGCTGTCAAAATTTTTAAGATTTAGGATGCATATGCATAAAAGTACATAAAGCATACTAAAAGTTTCTTTTTTGTTAGTTCTTTTATGCAAAGGCTTGTGATTTGTCTATTTTCGTTGCCACTTGGATATCTTAGGTGTACATAGAGCGTAAAAACTTAAAAAAAGAGAAAACATAAAAATCATAAAGACATAAAAAAAGATCTACACATTATCCCCGCATGGATTCAAGACCCTCTTCAATAGTTAGGATTGATACAATCATGGGTGAGTGCATTTCTCACCCCATAGAGACCATGAGTGCTAGGATAGTACATTTAGAGAGCGCACTTCACGACATCTTGGAGCACGTGTGTGGCTCCAAGAAAAAGGAAGTGATGCCTAAGATCGAGTTGCCAAGGATAGAGGTAGATGCTCTGTGCAAGCATCAAGCTCTAGAAGTCCCTAGAGATAGCATACTAGTCAGAGAGGCCAAATGGTAGCTTAAGGACCTTAACCCGCTTAGATATCATGGCTTGACTAGTGCTAGGACTGCTGATGCTATTGAGCAGTGGCTCAACAAGTGGGAGGAGCACTTCTGCTTATGCCATATCATGGACAATAGGCATAAAATTCAGTACACCACTTATAACCTTATGGACGTTGCCCATAGGTAGTGGCATAAGATAGAACAAGACAAGAAAGAGCTCACAACTTGGGAACAATTTAAAGTCTTCTTCTACAATAACTTTGTACCACTTGATGAGAGGTCTAGAGCACTAGACACTTGGTTCTTCATCAGCCAGAAGAACTAGACTATTCAATAGTAATTGAATAAGTATAGAGAGGTACTTCTTATAGCACCTGATGCTATCCCTGAGTTTATTTAGGTCCACAAGTTCGTCTTGGCATAGAGGGAAACTATTAGACCCTTGGTGAGAAAGGAGAGATGTCAATCCTTGGCACATGCCATGGAGATGCCTTTAGTTATGAGGATGGCCATAGGGCCATAGTCTACCAAGGTCAGAGGTCCTCATGGACTAAGATAAGCTGAACCTTTCCCACATCTGCTCCTAGCTCGACTACTGCACAACCTTCTAGTGAGGCTAAGCAAGTGCATATGATCAAGACAATTTCAAGAGGGAAAATGAAAGTGTTTGTTGTGGCTAAGAGGGCATATAATAAGTCTATTCTTAACCTTCAACAAAAAGAGAAGATGATGAAAGAGGGGTTATGCTATGGGTGTCTAGGGTAACACCTTTTCAAGGACTCTCCTAAGAAAAAGAAAATAGTAGCCACCATAAGTATTAATCCCACTTAGGCAGGGAGTCATGGAGATGAGGACTTTGGAGATTCTCCATCCCACATATCATCTCCCATAGTAGCCATGATGATCATGAAGAAGGTTCCTACTATGCCACACATTGTGCTTTTGCTAATGGCCAAGAAAGGATACTAGTTCTCAGACACTGAGCTCATTGAGGAGAGTTGTGGCAGGATATTCTACCAAGGTAATCTTTGACACTGGGTCGAGGCATAATGTGATTAATTCTTGACTAGTGAGGAGGCTAAACTTAAAGACTGTGCGATCAAACTATACCTACACAGTAGAGTTAGCCAACTTAAAGGGAACTAAGACTTGGGACTGATTAGTAGTTGGATTGCCCATTCAAATCCAGTCTTGTGATGACAAATTGGTTTTTGAGATAACTAGACTAACACGTTTCAATGTAGTCATAAGTAAGAAGTGGCTTGCTAGTAAACGACCACTCATTGACTTTGCTTCATGTGTACCAGTCTGAGCATGAGGGGAGGTGATTACTGATCTATGGAGAGCCAGATCTCTAAGAGACGCGGTTTGTAACTACTACCAAGATGCTTAAGATTGATTGTAAGTATATTTATTTTCTTTATTTTGTGTATTCGTCGTGTACTATGATGAATTCATGTAGTCATGGAAACTCTAGTTGGAGTGCTCAAGCACTTTCGAAGAAAGTAAGAGAAGAATTCCAACAATTATTCTTGAAAGAATTACCTTTAGGTTTAGCTCCTTGCTGTTCGTGGATGAGTACCTATAGAAAGGGTTGATCAGACCCAACCATTCACCCTTTGCAGCACCAGTTCTTCATTAAGAAGAAAGATGGATCTTATAGGATGTGTGTCGACTACCAATCACTCAATAAGATTACCATTGAGTAGAGATCTTCCATGCCCATAATAGATGATCTTTTAGATGATCTAGGTGGAGCCGTTGTATATAGCAAAATACAATGCCTACTATGAGATTAGGGTAAAAGATCATGATCTATATAACATTATGATTGCAACTTTCATGACGTTAATATATGATATTCTATGACCGTTCATTGGAAAGTGTATTGTGCATTTTATTGATGATTTGCTAGTGTATAGTAGATTTGTTCATGAGCATGAAAGTCATTTAAGATTGCCATAAATAAGTTGGAAGAAAATAAGTTGTATGTAAATTGAGATAAGAATCAATTGTTTCTTCTAAAGATAGAGTATTTACGGCATGTGCTATCGATCGATGGAGTCCAGATGGATCCCAAGAAGGTCTCAATTATTTTGGCTTGGCCTACTACTGAGGATGAGGGGTAATTAAGGTCATTTTTAGGACTTCCTTGTTTTTATTAGAAATTCATCTCCTCTTATTCATTGATGGCTCCACCTATGACAAACTTACCTCAAGTCAAAGTTCCATTTGCATGGAAGCAAGAGCTGTAAAAAAGTTTTGATACTCTGAAACAAGTTATTTTAGAGGCTCCTGTAATCAAAGTGGTAGATCCACAGAAACCATTTGAGTTAGAGATAGATGCTCTAGAAGTCTGTTTGACAAACTGAACGTGTCATTGAAAATGAGTAGTGGTGATCATCCATAAAGAGACGGTTAGACCGAGAGGATCAACCAGATTCTAGAGGACATGTTGAGGGCATATGCTCTGAGAGGTAGAAAAATTGGGATAGTTACTCGCCACTAGTAGAGTTTTCTTATAACAATAGACCTCATAAGGTGATAGGAATGTCTCCTTTTAAGATGAATTATGGCATGAATCCCACTACTCCAAGTACCATAGGAATGCCAAAGAGATGTCCTAGTGCTTTAATCTCTACAGGCTTTGGTAGCTTTAGTCACTAATCTTTGCTAGCTTTACTCTCTATAGGCTCACTAATCTTTACTTGTTTCTCCCACAATCTCATAACTTTTTTACTAGGTCCTTCGTCAAAACTTCATTAGAGAGGTCTATATTTGAAGAAATTACACATAGGTATATGGAATCATTAAAGTGTATCATCATAAACTTCTCCAAGCACTCCATAGCCTTCAACATCTTCCACTCCAAAAGTCTCCTTCTTCTTCACTTGAACTCCTTATTCATCTTCACTTGAACTCCTTCTTCACCTTCACTTTAGGCTCTTTAACTCCAACTCCAATTTTGTGCAATAAATACACTCTTCACTTACATGAGATAATATGTGAGAAAGCACTCTTCAAAGCTTGATGAAGCTCTTCAAGATTGATTGATTGGGATCAAATTCACAATCCAAGATCATCTTCACTACAACATATGAGGGGCATACCGACGCTGCATATACCGACGGTCACAGTCGGCGTCGGTATGGGCCTCGGAAAATGTCACTTAGAGATACCGACGGTCAAGTGACCGTCGGTATGACCGTTTTAAATGGATCATCGGTGTGGCCCGCACCCACCGGTATGTGCGTCGGTATATGCGTCGATATAGGTGTCAGTATAAGCATCGGTATAAGCATCGGTAATTTACTGGGAACTACCGACGCGTATACCAACGCCCATACCGGCTGCGAGTTTTAAACATACCGCGAACCCGAGAGCAAAACTTCACATTTTTGCGCATGTTTGAATATTGTTGGTCTTCTGTCGAACTTGCACGCGCGAACAGAATTGCGACCTGCATTGTCTTGTGCACACACACACAGATCTCTCTCTCTCTACACACACACACACTCTCTCTCGGCTTATATCTCACATCTTGGTAAGTGTTGCGCGTACTGTTAGCATTTGTGTTTCTCTATGCTTTAGGTTTTATAATTTCTCTTTTCTTCAATTTTGCAGAAGTTCTTTGGCGTCGATTGTTTGGAATTGGACGATAGACGACATAAATTACGCTTTGATGACAACGGTCCAAAAGAGGGGCATACTTGTAAGTGATTGTTTTATTCTCTATTGATAGAGATAGAAGGAGAGAGAGAAAGAGAGAGAGAGAGAGAGAGAGAGAGAGAGAGAGAGAGAAGAGAGAGATAGTGAGAGATAAAGAATAATGTAAGAAAGGAAGATAGAGATAGGAAAATAGAGCATACATACACACACACATACACACACATTTACACACATACATGTACACACATGCATACATACACACATACATGTACACACATGCATACATACACACATGCATGCTTACATACACACACCTATACACACATGCATGCTTACATACACACACATATACACACATGCATGCATACACACACATATAAATTTACACACATGCATACATACACACACATGCATACACACATACATACACACACATATATACACATATGCATACATACACATACACACACACATATACACACATACATACACACACACACATATATACACACATATACATACATGCATGCATACATACACACACATATACACACATGCATGCATACACACATATACACATATACACACATGCGTGTATACATACACACATATACACACATGCATGTATACATACACACACATACACATACACACACATGTATACACATGCATACACATACACACACATGCATGCATACATACACATGTACACACACATGCACACACATGCATGCCTACATACACACACATACACACACATGTATACACATGCATACATACACACGCACACATGTACACATGCATACATACACACACATATATACACACATGCATACATACACACATATAATCTTATTTTTATTTTAAAGTTTTTTTTTACAACAAATATATAAAAATAGGATTAGGGTTTTTATGCTATTTACACATACATACACATACACATATAAGATATATATACATGTATATACACATGTATACAGAAATATACATATTTTAGGTCTAGATATTTAAGATTAGGGTTTTAGGGTTTAGACATACATATCACTCAATTATATTTATATTAAGAAAAAATATAGAGAAAAATAAGAAAAGAAATCTGAATATATAAATAAATATATATATAAAATATGATTAGGGTTTTAGGATTAGGGGTTTAGATTTTGATAGGTGTTTAAGTATTTAGGTTTTAGTATTTCAGATTTAATTCTAAGTCTTTTTTATTAAGGTTTTAGGGTTTTAATACATAGATAACATATATACACAAACACACATATACATATAATACATACATACATGTAGATACACATGCATACAAAAATATACATATTTTAGATTTAAATCTTTATTAGGGTTTTAGGGTTTTAATACCTACATAACATATATGCACACATACACATGCACATATAATACATATATACATGTATATACACATGTGTACAAAAATATACATATTTTAGGTCTAGATCTTTAAGATTAGGGGTTTAGGGTTTAGACATACATATAACTCAATTATATTTATATTAAGGAAAAATATAGAGAAAAATAAGAAAAAAAATCTGAATATATAAATAAATATATATATAAAATATGATTAGGGTTTTAGGATTAGGAGTTTAGATTTTTATTGGTGGTTAAGTATTTAGGTTTTAGTATTTCAGATTTAAGTCTAAATCTTTAAGATTAGGGTTTTAAGGTTTTAACACCTACATAACATATATACACACATACACATACACATATAATACATATATACATGTAGATACACATGCATACAAAGATATACATATTTTAGATCTAGAATTTTAAGATTAGGGTTTTAATTAAATATATAAAATTAAATATATAAAATTAAATATATAAAACTAGGATTGCGTAAGGAAAAAATCTGAATATATAAATAAATATATATATAAAATAAGATAATTATATACATAAATAAATATAAAAAGAACTAGTGTTTTAAATAATTTAATTAAATATATTTAATTAAATATATAAAATTAAATATATAAAAATACGATTACGTGAGGAAAAAATCTGAATATATAAATAAATATATATATAAAATAAGATAATTATATACATAAATAAATATAAAAAGAAATAGTGTTTTAAATAATTTAATTAAATATATAAAATTAAATATATAAAATTAAATATATAAAAATACGATTACGTAATGAAAAAATCTGAATATATAAATATATATATATATATATATATATATATATATATATATATATATATATATATATATATATATATATATATATATATATATATATATATATATATATATATATATATATATATATATATATATAATACGATAATTATATAGATAAATAAATATAAAAAGAACTAGTGTTTTAAAAAATTTAATTAAATATTTATAATTAAATATATAAAAATAGGATTAAGTAAGGAAAAAATCTGAATATATAAATAATATATATATATATATATATATATATATATATATATATATATATATATATATATATATATATATATATATATATATATATATATATATATATATATATATATAAGGTAGGATAATTATATAGATAATAAAATATGATAAGAGCTAGTATTTTAAATAAATAAATGAAATATATATGATTAAATATATAAAAATAGGTTTAAATTTAATCATTTTAAATAGAGTGAATATATATACAATACACAAACACACATACTTATACACCTATCTATATGCACATATATATACATATACATATATATATACACATGCATATATATATATATATATATATATATATATATATATATATATATATATATATATATATATATATATATATATATATATATATATATATATATATATATATATATATATATATATATATATATATATATATATGTTTTAGGTCTAGGTCATTTGGATTAGGGTTTTAGGGTTTTAACACCTACATAACATATATACACACATACACATACACATGTAATACATATATACATGTATATACACATGTCTATAGAAATATACATAATTTAGGACTAGATCTTTAAAATTAGGGTTTTAGGGTTTAGGCATATATATAACTCAATTAAGAGGGAAAAAAATCTGAATAAATAAATAAATATATATATAAAATAGGATCAATCAAGAAAAAATCCGAATATGTAGATAAAATAGGATAACTATATAGATTAGGGTTTTAAAATTAGGGTTTTAAGTTTTTTTAGGTATTTAAGTATTTAGGTTTAGTATTTCAGATTTAAGTCTTTAAGAGTTCGATTTTTAGGTTTAATAAAAAAACAAATGTTCTAAAATGTCCATATTGTAGCAGATGGCTTCTTTGGATCTTGAAGAGAGAATGGCATGTCCTTGCACACAGTGCAAGTATCAAATTTATCGGAAACGACGGATTTGTACTGCACATGTTAGAGAGCATGGATCCTTTGATAGGAGTCGACTGGAAAACCTACGTTATCATTCGCATGGTCCCCAAGGTGAGCAGATGGACCCAAACGACATGGCACCAGTAACCTCTCATGGACAAAAGAGAGCAAAAAAGGACTTAGACGTACAAGCAAGCACTAATAATATTACACAGAATGAACATATGGAAGAGATGCTTGAAGCATTTTATGAGATGGATGAAGATCATGATGGTGAAGAAGGTGTCGAGATGGACACAACAAAAATTCCACGATCAGAAGTTGATGAAGAATATGAAAACATGCGAAGATTAGCTCGTTTACCACTTTACAATGGAGCAAAGATATCTATACTACGTGCTTCACTCGTGTTGGTGCAAGTCAAGCCTTCACATTTGGCTTGGACATCTACTTTGAGGACTCTACATGAAGCAAAGACCATAGGAACTTATGCCTATGATTTCTTACCATTTTATCTCTTGTAAATGTCTTAGTGACTTGGCATATTATGTAATCACACCTAATTGATTGAAAGTCATGGAAAAAGGTTGTTGATTGATTTGAGAGAATATCTCAATCAACTTTTAGGTGAAAGATTCTAGGAGATTGATTTGAATTCAAACTCAAATCATCACTCAATTCCTATAAAAACTACAAGGAAAAAGTCGCGGGTATTCTTCACTCATCCCGTGGCATTTCTGTATCAATTATTGAGTGTGTGAGGTCTACTCCATAGCCTACACCTCTGAGTACCATTGAGCTATGTTTATCATGCCAATAGGAATGTACATTCATATGATCTAATACAAATACTTACATTCATCTACTCTGTGACTCTCTGTGTATACACTCCAAGTCTGTCAACTTCAACAAGGCATATCTCGGGATCTACTCAACCAAATCAAGTGATTCAAGGCTTGTTGGAACCAGCTCAAAGCATTCTACAAGACTAAAAAGTTTGAAGAAGTTTGGTTCAGCCATTTTTGAGAAATCGTCTTCGAAGCAGTCTCTGGTATTTGTCTGCACATCTCCTAAAAAGTCGGGAGTGACCATAAACTTGCTAAAGTTATTTCTCTGTGCATAGTTTATCAATTTGAATGATTCCACTTGCAAATGGTAGCTTGTTAAGCTAATTTAATATGTCCAGAAGGAATTTGATCAATTGTAAGTGTGCTGGTCATACTGAGTGAAAGACTGAGCAGGTGTCAATACCAAAATAGCAAGTTTTCTTGGATTTGTGAAGTGCAAAGTTATCTGTTTTGATTTGATCATTACACATATCATTTGCAAAGTAAATATATGCTTTCTTGGTATCATTTGGAAGCTAATCAAGTGTACTAAGCATTCCTGGAGTCAAAGAGGGCTGGTGTGAAGCAGGTTTAGCAGCACCTACTCAATCTCTGAGTGCATCCAACCATCCTCTCCCAACAGTGGTATCAGAGAAAATAAGGTAACATGGGAGATGGTTTTCCTTCATTCATTGACAAATTGGATAGGAACAATTACCAACCTTGGTCTCTAAGGATGAAGACCTATCTACAAGGAAGAAGCTTATTTGGATTCATATCAGGAGATGAGGAATTGCCCTCATTCAAAGCTAGAGGCCTACCCACCAAGGAAGAACAAGAGAGGCTCAACACATGGTGTGCAAAAGATGCATTGGCAAGGTCATATCTTCTTAACTCTATATCTGATTTCCTTTTACCTCACATAAGGAATTGCAAGACTTCCCAAGAAACTTGGGAAACCTTGTCAACTTATTTTTCATCAAGTACGAGGGCCAGAAAAAATCAACTATGGATTGAATTCACTACTCTTAGGAAGCAATCAAAGCAATCAGTTTCAGACTTTGTCACTAGGGTCAAAGACATTGCAGACCAGCTTGCAAGTATTGGAGAGGAGATTGAAGAGGAACAAATAGTAAGGCAGGTAATCAATGGACTAAAAGCTGATGACAAATGGGAGAGCTTTACCACAGCAATGGACCTATACATGGACATACATGCTCCTGATCTAACAACTCTGATTGGTCAACTCTTCACACATGAAGCAAAGCTTACAAGGAATGGAGAGCAATCAAAAGGTAACAACCCCTCTGCTTTATACACTGATAAGAAGATTAAGGATAAAGGTAAAGGGAAGAAGCAAGAAGAAGAAGGCTCTACCTCCCAAGCTAACTATGCAGGGAGAGGTAGATCTTCAAGAGGTAGAGGCAGAGGAGGTAAGTCAGGTAGGGGGAGATCCTACAACTCATCACCATGCAACATTTGTGGATTGTCTAACCATACCACAGATGAGTGCTACAAAAATTATAAGAATCAGAGAGGAAGAGGCTATCAAAGAGGTGGATACTCTCAAGGTAGAGGCAGATTCAACCAACACCAAGGCTACAATGGATACAACAATCAGTACAACAACAATTACAACCACAACCACAATAGTAACTACCAAGGTGGATTCAAAAATAGAAGGGATTACAACAATTACACAGAGGAGCAAGATGACTCCCTATTGATCATGAATATGACCTCTAAGGCAGGTACAAATGATGATCATTTATTTTATATTGATTCAGGGTGTTCTAACCATGTAGCTGGTAATGTGGCACTACTCTCTGATTTGGAAGAACCCAAGGGCAAACATCAAGTGCAGACAGGTGATGATACTAAGCATTCTGTTGTAAAGATTGGTAATGTAAAGACTAGTGATGGTAATCAGAACTTATTGAGCAGAGTACTTTATGTCCCAACAATCACCAAGAACTTAATGAGTGTTGGTCAGATTGTGGAAAAACGTTTACAGGTCAGGTTCACTCAACATGGAGCATATGTGGAGGACCCAAGACATGGATTCAAAAGGATAGCCAAGGGAGAAAAATCAGGTAGATTATTTACTTTTGAGCTAGAAGACACCAAAAACATTGCTTTATACAATTACAAGGATCAAACACTTTTAGAATTAGAAATATGGCACAAGAGATTAGGTCACATAGGTGAAAGGACCTTAAAGCAAATGTGCAGGGATCAATGTGTGCTTGGGATACCTAATGTATCCAAGCAACACATGATTTACAAGTGTGGTGCTTGTCAATTTGGTAAGTCACACAGATTACCCTATTCAAGGAAAGGCTTTATGCATGAAGACTACCTAGACTTGGTGCACACAGATGTTTGGGGACCTAGCAAGGAACCCTCCATTTCAGGATCAAGGTATTATGTGTCCTTTATTGATGATTATAGCAGATGGACTGTGTTATACTTTATGAAGCATAAGGATGAAGTGTTTAATTGTTTCAAGAGATATCTTGCACTAGTTGAAAATCAAACAGGTAGAAACTTGAAAATGCTAAGGTCATGTGGAGGAGGTGAATACTTCTCCAATGAGTTTGAAGACTTCTTGCAGGAAAGAGGCATCAAGAGGGAGATAACTACAAGGTACTCACCTGAACAAAATGGGGTAGCTGAAAGAAGAAATAGGCTTATTGTTGAAACAGCTAGGTCTATGCTTAATGAAAAGAAATTGCCAAATTATCTTTGGGCAGAAAGTGTATCTACTGCCACCTATCTCATTAACAGGTTGCCATCAAAGTCACTTGATGGAATGACACCTTATGAAGCTTGGCATGGTAAGAGACCATCATTGGATCATTGCAAAATCTTTGGCTGTATTGCATATGTGCATATTCCCTCACAGGTAAGGGGAAAGCTAGACCCTAAAGCTGAAAAATGTATCTTCATTGGTTATGACTTGAACCAGAAAGGGTACAGATTCTACAACCCCTCAAACAAAGGTTTCAAGGTAAGCAGAGATGTCATCTTTGATGAGAATGACTCATGGTATGAAAATGAATGCAGGAAGGTTAGTCTACCTTATGACATGGAAGAAGACTTCCCAAAGCTCACCAAGGAGGAACCAATCCAGAAAGAAGACTCAAGTTCAGATGATGATGACACAATTAACCTTGAGGAATTGAAGGCTTGGAAGTCCAAAGGGAAGATGAAAATGAAGAAGCTAGAGGATATACCAGAATCCTCAACTCAAGCTATGAGGAGATCTCAAAGAGAAAGTAAGAAGCCTATCAGATATGGGTATGACACTTCTCTTGTAACTAAGCATTCTGTATATCTTGCAAAGGATTTGTTGAATGAAGAACCAGGTACATATGAAGAGGCAATCACCAAACCAGAATGGAAAGGAGCTATGGATGAAGAAATAGAGGCTCTTAAGGAGAGTGACACATGGGACTTGGTACCCAAGAAGGACTCTATGAAGGTGATAGGATCCAGATGGATCTATAAACTCAAGAGGAACTCAGATGGTACAATCAACAGGTACAAAGCTAGGTTGGTAGCCAAGGGTTTTGCACAAACCCAAGGCATTGATTATGAGGAGACATTTTCTCCTGTGGCTAAGATGCCAACAATCAGAGTACTAGTGAGTGTAGCTGCATCCAAGAATTGGAACATGTATCAATTCCAAGAAGGTAAATTATGTTTGTAAATTGAAGAAGGCTCTGTATGGGTTGAAGCAGGCACCTAGAGCATGGAATTACAGGTTGACAACCTATCTCCAAGACCAAGGATTTATTATGAGCAAGGCAGATACATCATTGTTTATCTAAAGGAACAATTCAGAGGTAATCTATCTGTGTGTTTATGTTGATGATGTCATCATTACAGGCAATGATGTCAGTGGGATTAGACACATCAAAGGACAGATGATGAAGGAATTCAAGATCAATGATCTTGGATTATTAAAGTACTTCTTAGGTCTTGAATTGATTTATACAAACTCAGGTACCTTTATCACTCAGAAGAAGTATATTCAAGACATGTTGAAGAGGTTTAATTTGCAGGATGCTAAAGTCTCAAGCACTCCAATGGAGGTCAACCTAAAGCTTAGTGCTCATGAAGGTGATGAAGTCCAAGACATTACAGGATACCAAAGTATGGTAGGTAGTTTGAATTATGCTACCTTAACCAGAA
This sequence comes from Ceratopteris richardii, assembly GCA_020310875.1. Taxonomy (NCBI): domain Eukaryota; kingdom Viridiplantae; phylum Streptophyta; class Polypodiopsida; order Polypodiales; family Pteridaceae; genus Ceratopteris; species Ceratopteris richardii. The sequence goes on along the minus strand of MU260917.1, from coordinate 71,316 downwards.
TTGACATAGCATATGGAGTTAGTGTGCTAAGCCAATTCATGCACAAACCAAGGGTACCTCACCTAGAGGCAGCAAAGAAGATTTTGAAGTATCTAAAGGGAACTCTAAACCATGGTTTGTACTTTCCTTATACATCAGATATTGACATTAAAGTATATTCAGATGCAGATTGGGCAGGATGCAAGGATGACAGGAGGAGCACATCAGGATACATATGTTTTGCAGGTGATAAACCTATTTCTTGGTCAGCCAAGAAACAACCAACAGTGGCATTGTCATCCACTGAAGTAGAGTATAGAGGGCTAGCCAATGCCACTCAAGAAGCTATCTGGTTGAAGCTTTTGTATACAGAGTTAGGCCTATATACAAGGCCACCAATTATCTTTGGAGATAACACAAGTTCACTTCACCTTGCAGCTAATCCAATATATCATGCTAGAACAAAGCACATAGAGGTTCATTACCACTATGTGAGAGAAAAGTTGCTAAGCAAAGACATTCAGTTGACTTATGTGTCTACTAACATGCAATGTGCAGATTTACTCACTAAAGCTTTGGATGGAAACAAGTTATGGAGATTCAAATCCATGATTGGATTGCAGGATGTGATTGAAGAATGAAGCTGAAGACTTGAGCCAAAATGTTTGGCTTGAGGGGAAGCTGTTGGTGCAAGTCAAGCCTTCACATTTGGCTTGGACATCTACTTTGAAGACTCTACATGAAGCAAAGACCATAGGAACTTATGCCTATGATTTCTTACCATTTTATCTCTTGTAAAAGTCTTAGTGACTTGGCATATTATGTAATCACACCTAATTGATTGAAAGTCGTGGAAAAAGGTTGTTGATTGATTTGAGAGAATATCTCAATCAACTTTTAGGTGAAAGATTCTAGGAGATTGATTTGAATTCAAACTCAAATCATCACTCAATTCCTATAAAAACTACAAGGAAAAAGTCGCGGGTGTTCTTCACTCATCCCGTGGCATTTCTGTATCAATTATTGAGTGTGTGAGGTCTACTCCATAGCCTACACCTCTGAGTACCATTAAGCTATGTTTATCATGCCAATAGGAATGTACATTCATATGATCTAATACAAATACTTACATTCATCTACTCTGTGACTCTCTGTGTATACACTCCAAGTCTGTCAACTTCAACAAGGCATATCTCGGGATCTACTCAACCAAATCAAGTGATTCAAGGCTTGTTGGAACCAGCTCAAAGCATTCTACAAGAGTAAAAAGTTTGAAGAAGTTTGGTTCAGCCATTTTCGAGAAATCGTCTTCGAAGCAGTCTCTGGTATTTGTCTGCACATCTCCTAAAAAGTCGGGAGTGACCATAAACTTGCTAAAGTTATTTCTCTGTGCATAGTTTATCAATTTGAATGATTCCACTTGCAAATGGTAACTTGTTAAGCTAATTTAATATGTCCAGAAGGAATTTGATCAATTGTAAGTGTGCTGGTCATACTGAGTGAAAGAATGAGCAGGTGTCAATACCAAAATAGCAAGTTTTCTTGGATTTGTGAAGTGCAAAGTTATCTGTTTTGATTTGATCATTACACATATCATTTGCAAAGTACATATATGCTTTCTTGGTATCATTTGGAAGCTAATCAAGTGTACTAAGCATTCTTGGAGTCAAAGAGGGCTGGTGTGAAGCAGGTTTAGCAGCACTTACTCAATCTCTGAGTGCATCCAACCATCCTCTCCCAACAACTCTCGATGCTCAATCTGCAATCCATTTATGGATGGTCGGATAGTAGTGTCACTGAATTGTTCAGGTAAGTGGAGAACAAATTGGCTTTTATTGTTGTATCACAATAACTTCATTTACTAATATCATTTTAATTGCTTATTGCAGGCTTCTTAAAGATCAATTTTTGCCAGAGGGCAATGACATGCCTCCAACACGTGGAGATGCGGAAAAACTTTTACAGTCCATTGGAATAGATTATACTAAAATTCATGCTTGTCCAAATGATTTCATTCTCTTTCGGAATGAGTATGAGCATCTCCACGTATGTCCAAAGTGTGGAACAAATAGATTTAGAGAAGATGTTGTAGGAGAAGCAATCCCCACAAAGGTTCTTTGCCACTTTCCTATCATTCCACGAATTAAGAACATGTTTAGATGCAAATCTATAGTTGAGTTAATGTCATGACATACAAAGAGCAGGTTTAGAGATAATGTAATGCGAGTGCCAGCCGACTCTGATGCTTGGAAGCACATAGATAGTAAGTGACCAAAGTTTGCTAGTGAGCCTCGGTCCATACGTCTAGGCCTAGCTATGGATGGAGTGAATCCATTTGGATTACGCAGTTCTTCATGGAGCACATGGCCTGGATGTTTGGTCAATTATAATATCCCACCATGGTTGGCCACAAAGAAAGGTCATTTATTATTAGCTCTAATTGTACCAGGTAAGTATAAGGTAAAAAACATGGATGTATATCTTGCACCACTTGTGGAAGAACTGCACATTTTATGGGATGGGATTACTGTGCATGACATGTCTCAACCTATAAGAAGACGAGACATGCGAGTGCAAGGCATACTTATGTGGACAATGCATGATTGGCCTGGTTATGGTGAATGTTCAGGTTTATCAATATCGGGTTACCATGCTTGTCCTTTATGCGGACCACGACTCGAAGCACGCTATTCCAAAGCACTATGTAAAACTGTCTATGAAGGACATCATAGATATTTGCCTGATGGACATGTTTTACGTGAAGGACAAATTGGTCGACAAGCGCAACACCAAATGAAAACTAGCGATTGGAAACAACTGTGGGATTCAGAAAATCCAGTTGCTGGCATGAAACGATTGTCCATTTTTCATGAACTCCCTTATTGGAGTGAATTGGTGATCAATCATTTGGTAGACCCGATGCATATTTTTAAGAATGTGGGAGAGATTCTTTGGAAAACTTTGATCGGAAAGAAAGAAAGCAAAACACAAAGGGAGGACTTAGAAGAGCGAGGTCGTATGCGAGAGTTGTGGGCAATTACTAAGCCCAACGGAACAGTATCGTTACCAAGGGCTCCTTGGGTGCTTTGCAGGATGGAAGAGCAACAAGTGAAGAAAACAATTTCAGAGTTTCGTACACCTACTGGATGCATGAGGTGTCTAAAGACTGCTTTCACACGAAACGACGATCTTGCAGGACTCAAGTCTCATGATTGGCACAAGTTTTTACAGTTTGTGCTCCCTATAGCCTTAAAAGATTGTCTTTCAGAGGATGTACGAAAAACCATTTATAAAATTAGTTCTTTAGTATGGTGGATATCTTCTAAAGAGATAAATAGAGATAGCATAGAGAGTGCGAAACTCAATGCTATCGAGGTTGTTTGTATGGTAGAGAAATACTTTCCCACAAGTATTCTCACTATTCAACTTCATTTACTGGTTGATGTGGTAGATGAAGTTGCAATAGCAGGAACTATCCATAGTCGATGGATGTTCTTCTTAGAGCGCTTTATGAAGACATTAAAAGGGTTTGTTCGACAGAGAGCACGTCTAGAGGGTAGCATGGTAGAGGGATGGCTTGTACAAGAATCTCTTGTATTCATAACTGAGTTTCTACGTATATCGGATCCCGAAATGCCTCGCTTATGGAGCGATGATGAAGATGTTCATCTCGTAAGCGATGAACCACAAGGTAAAGGATTTCAAAGAAAAATGGATGCAGCTTTCAGAGAGAAGGCAATGAAGTTTTGCATAGTTAACTCTGAGCCTATACAAAAGTGGTTAGAAAGGTATGAACTTGCCAAGGAAACTAACGCAAAGGAAAGAGCTCAGTTTCGAAGAAATCGTTCCACTCGATTTTTGCCTCTTCCAGAAAATCTTCGACCTCTCCCATCTTTTCCAACGAGCAGATGGCTAGATATAGCGGTTTCACAAGCAAAGGCAGCAGGTGAAGATATCTCTGAAGAAGAAGAAGAACTCACAAAAGGATGTGATTGGGAGTATATTAAATATAGTGCACTATGGTCTCATGGGCGACACTTTCGAATTGCACGAATTGATCAAAATAGGTCTAGTTTTGATAGTGGAGTGATGGTGAATTTTTTGCAAAAAAGTAGAGCAAGTGCAAGAGATGATAATGCTCTAGAAGGCGAGCTAGATTATTATGGTGTGATTCAAGACATCTTGAAACTATCTTTCAGAAAGTTTGATTACTTTGTTTTTGATGTGAAATGGTTCAAAGTAGTCACCTCTGGAAGAAACACAACAGTGAGACGAGATAAGAGTGTTTTGCTTCAAATCGACTCCACAAGATTATGGACAGATGAAAGGGATACATTTGTACTTCCCGAACACTGTGAGCAAGTTGTTTTTATACCAGATTCAAAAGACCCAGAGTGGCTATTTGTTTTACAAGTCGCTCCACATAGTAGATAAATTTTTGAAAACATAGATGTAGAAGAAAGTCCATCTCTAGTGGACTCAGACATTCATTCGATAGTCGAGGAGGAAGAGATCATTGTTCGAGAAGAAGAGGTCATTGAAGAAGAGGTCATTGTTCGAGAAGACGAAGCAATAGATGATGATCAGGAGGAAACCAGCATAGCAAGCGATTTAGAAGCCATCCATATAGAGATAGATATTCTCGGTGCATCGGATCTTCAAGAGGATGCTAGAATAGAAGACTTTTGAATAAAACACTTGTACGTACTAATTTTTGTTTTTTTTTTGTTTATTCTCTATATTACTTTTCTTATCGCATGCTAATTATTTGAGTTCTTTTATTAGAGAGCACGATGGGAGACAGTCCTCCAGTCACTCCACATTCCATGACAGAGGAGGAGTTTTTGGAGTTCATCTCTCAAGTTCCTCCTGCGTATATGGTCGCTGCATCACAGTATTGGATCGCTCGTGGTAGCACTCCTCCCGACCTCACTCCTGGCGGCCTTACTCCTGCCGGCCTCACTCCCGCTGGCCTCACTCCCGCCGGTGTCACTCCTGCTGGTGTCACTCCTGCGGGTGGTGCTACTCCCGTAGGAGGTATGCCTCCTATCTTTGTGACTCCACCACGACCATCTTTGCAGCCATCTCCTACTGGGTCTACTAGTAGACATGTGCGTTTGACACCTCAATGCGATACAGGTTCTGGCCCGTCTCGTAGATCGAGGTCACGCTCTGGAGCAAGAGGTTCTAGGAGTGGATCTACAGGTAGGTCTGGAGGCGAAGGAAGCGGTTGTTGTGGAGGCAGTGCGATGGACCTTGTGTCGCCCGCTTCTACTCCTAGGATGAGTACCTCAGATGTAGGTATGCCATGCAGTACACCACGTGGAACACCACGTACACCTTGGGGTGCTCATGACCATGATGACTCCAAGGTGTATAGTATCCGAGATGGAGCTCCGGTGATGGATGCGGCTGGCAAAGCAATGCGTGCATGCATACGACAGCTTTGCTCCATCCAGTTTGGACACTCCATCATGCTGAAATGGAGTGAACAGGATAAAGATTGGAAGAATTATATCACACAGATGATTTACCAGGAGTTCCGACCAGCGGATGGACAGTCTATTGTAAGTTCAGAGTGGATTCTGCACACCGCACGTGAGGTCATGTCCCATCCACGATCCGAGGCACGTGATGCATTTAGAGAAGGCTTACCAAAGCCTGTATGGTTAGATGCTGAGGAGTGGGACATGATTCGTGACGAGCAGCAGTAGACTCCTGATCGATATCGCCAACAGCGAAATGCCGCAGCCACACGTTTAGATATGATTGGATCATCACATTTGGGCAGCGGCGGATATGACACGATGCGTCATGAGTTTGTAAGTACCATTTCATTTATTGAATTTATTTGTGTTAAATTTCTCATGTATGTTTCTCTAATCTTTTTATATTTGTTTCAGGAGCTGGTAATGGGTCGTCCTCCAACATGAACGGAGGAATCTTACGGATATAGTCATGGGTTGACTTCACTATTGCAGGACTTGGAGGGACGCGGTGCGGTAGTTTCATGGGAGCATTTGCGATGAGGTAATTAATTTATAAACTTGGTTTTTACTTGTTGTTTGTAATTTTCATGTGAATTTATCTCATTCCATTAATGTTCTTTGTTGCAGGACTGTTGATATGGAACGTTCTTTGCATGTGTATGGCAGTGGAAGACCAATATTTTGTATTTGATTTTCATATGGCAATACATTGCTTTGCCACATTTTGTAAAAGCGTCATATATGACAATGGTTTGCCATACTCTTGTACATGCTTCATTATTGAAATATATAACTTCTTTTGTACATGGTTCATAGTTCATTCTGATTATCTCTTTTGTGTCCAATAATACTCTGTTTCATGAAATCATATTTCGGTTGTCATTAGAGTACACATCACATGTACTCGGTTTTTTTTGGGCAGAGTGTATTGTCTTTTGTTAAGCAACATCATGGTAATGTTGCTATAGCAAAAGACAAAACACTTTGCCCAAAAAAAAATTTGCAGGTATGGTTGTCGGTATACGCGATGATACTCCCAGTAGTGTCATCGGTATAACCGTCGGTACACCCAGCAGGCGACGGTATAACCGCCGGTACACCCAGTAGGTGACGGTATCTCCAGCAGAAGCCTTGGTATTTGTGTTGGTAATACTGACGCATATACCGGCGCATATACCGGCGCATATATCGACGCATATACCGACGCAGATACCGACGCTTTGGTACCGACGCGCAAACCGACCTTTACACCGGCATCGCGGCAAATTAAGCCGCGTTCATTTTCCTCGGTAAAAACCTCGGTATATCATCAATTTGTTGTAGTGCTTCACAATCCAAGATCATCATCACCTAAAAATAGAGCCAATAAGCTAAGGACATCTTTATCTCTAACTCATATTACATACCATTCTAACGAGTACATCACTTGGGTAGGAGCTATTTCTAAATAAGCCTACAAAAGGTCCAAAAATATCTTCATTCACCATCTAAGCTAGGATCCCCATTGCATTGTTAGAGTTTGAGGTCTTTGAAAGCATATGAATAGCGCAAGGAAGATGAAGAAGCTTGGAGCACAAAACACAATACTTACAATATTACTAAGTGAATGTACAAAGATAAGTGACCCATTATGGTTATAGGCATATATACAAGCTGGCAAAAAAAAACCTCCTAAAGAGGGATAAAAGAGTCTGAGTAGTGGGGTACCACTCAAGTAGTGAAAGATGCTCTTAACCACGTGCCAAGTCTTAACACCTAGGCAATGCATAAACCTGCTCATGTGAGAGACAACGATCTGGATTTTAGGCAAAGTTATGCATAAGTAAATCAAGCATCCAAATGCATTTTGAGGTTCATCATGAAGACTCGACCATAAACTTTTCTCCATAGGAGTGGAAACGGGTTTGCAATCTTCAAGGCCAAAATGCTACAATAATCTATCAATATATTTTGTTTGACACAAAGTCATTCCACCATCAACGTGCATAAAATGAATGTGCAACTAAAGATGCAAATGCCCCAAATGTGACATCTCAAAAGACACATGCAAATCCTCCTAAAAATCAACAATATGCCTCTCATTAGGACCTATGAGTAGCATGTCATCAACATAGACAATAATGATCAAAGGCACATCATTTTCATGCTTAACATATAAGATGCTCTCAGTTGGACTATTCTCAAAACCATGTACAATCAAGTAGGCTTGTATCTTTTCATACCAAACACGTGGTGCTTGTTTGAAACCATATAATGCCTTTTTAGCATGTACACTTTGTGTTCATGCCCTTTCTATGCAAAACCATGGGGATGAAATACATGCACTTCTTGATGAAAGCCACCGCCCAAAAATGCAATTTTTAATGTCCAAGTGATGTACATTCCAACCATTGATGAGATGAAAGTGAACAGATGCTATGAATGGTGGTTATTGGACAAGTGGGTGCAAAGGTCTCATCAAAATCAATGCATCTCTCTTGAGCATATACCAATTTCTCGTGGCAAAAAAACCTAAATCATCATGATTTTTCAGCATGCATAGAAAAATCATCAATAAAAGTTACAAAGTAAAGGTAGTTCCCAAAAGAATAAATCTTCATTGGACCATAGACATCATTGCAAACAAGCTACAACTTCTAAGTAGCTCGGACTAAACCATATTTTGGGAAGGAGTAATGCTGCATTTTTCTCAGCCTCAAGTTTGGGCAGAGAGGACACCATTTTAGATTTCTACAGGCATATCAAGCTAACAAAATTCAGATAACCAAAGCATGCATGCCAAAGCTTTGCATATGAGATAGCCTGAGAATCTTGAACCGCACATGTTGAAGCATTGATGTATTTTGCATATTCTATGAGCTTATACAACCCATGGCATTTTTTGTGATGTTATGCTATCCAAATTTTTAAGATTTAGCATGCATATGCATGCTTGTGATTTGTCTATTTCCACTACCACTTGGATATCTTACATGTACATAGAGCGTAAAAACTTAAAAAAAGAGAAAACATAAAAACCATAAAGACATAAAGAAAGATCTACACCTTATCCTAGAATGGATTCAAGACCCTGTTCACTAGTTAGGATTGATACACTCATAGGTGAGTGCACTTAAGACCCCATAGAGACCATGAGTGCTAGGATAGCACATTTAGACAATGCACTTCACAACATCTTGGAGCATGTGCATGGCTCCAAGAAAGAGGAAGTGATGCCTGAGACCGAGTTGCCAAGGATAGAGGTAGATGCTCCATGCAAGCATCAAGCTCCAGAGGTCCCTAGAGATAACATACTAGTCAGAGAGGCCCAATGGTAGCTTAAGGACCTTAAGCCGCCTAGATATCATGGCTCAACTAGTGCTAGGGCTATTGATGCTATCGAGCAGTGGCTCAAGAAGTGGGAGTAGTGCTTGTGCTTATACCATATCATGGATGATAGTCATAAAATTCAGTAGGCCACTTATAACCTTATGGACGTCGCCCATAGGTGGTGGCATAAGATAGAACAAGACAAGAAAGAGCCCACGACTTGGGAACAATTTAAAGTCTTGTTCTACAATAACTTTGTACCACTTTACAAGAGGTCTAGAGTGCTAGACACTTAGTTCTTCAACAACCAAAAGAACCAAACTACTCAAGGGTACTCAAATAAGTATAGAGAGATACTTCTTTAAGTACCTGATACTATCCTGGAGTTTCTCTAGGTCCACAAGTTTGTCTTGGGACTGAGGGAAACTATTAGACCCTTGGTGAGGAAGCAGAGATATCACTCCTTGGCACATTCCATGGAGATGCCTTTAGTCTTTGAGGATGGCCATAGGGGCATAGGTTACCAAGGTTAGAGGTCCTCATGTTTTCTTGGAAACTCTAGTTGGAATGCTCAAGCAGTTTTGAAGAAAGTAAGAGAAGAATTCCAAGATTTATTTTACCTTTAGGTTTAGCTCCTTGCATGAACATTAAGCATAGGAGGTTGGGGACAGTACCTACAGAAAGGGATGATCAGAGCTAGCCATTCACCCTTTGTAGGACCAGTTCTTCTTGTGAAGAAGAAAGATGGATCTTATAGGATGTGCGTTGACTACCGAGCACTCAATAAGATTACCATCAATCAAAGATATCCCATGCCGAGAATAGATGATCTTTTAGATGCTCTAGGTGGAGCCGTTATATATAGTAAGAAAGAGTGGCTACCATTAGATTAGGGTAAAATATCATGATGTATATAACATTATGACTATTTATTTATGCCATTTGGTTTGACTATTGCACCTGTAACTTTCATGATGTTAATATATGATATTCTACAAAAATTCATTGGAAAGTGTATTGTGGATTTTGGTGATGATTTTCTAGTGTATAGTAGATCTGTTCATGAGCATGAAAGTAATTTAAGATTATTATAAATAAGTTAAAAGAAAATAAGTTGTATGTAAATCGAGATAAGAATCAATTGTTTCTTCTAGAGTTAGAGTATTTAGGGCATGTGGTATCGGCCGATGGAGTCTAGATGGATCCCAAGAAGGTCTCAATTATTCTAGCTTGGCCTACTGCTGAGGATGAGGGGCAATTAAGGTCATTTTTATGACTTCCTTATTTTTATCGAAAAGTCATCTCCTCTTATTCATTGATGGCACCACCTACGAAAAACTTGCTTCAAGGCAAAGTTCCATTTCCATGGAAGCAAGAGCAGCAAGAAATTTTTGAGACTTTGAAAAAAGTTATTTTAGAGGCTCCTGTAATCAAAGTGGTAGATCCAAAGAAACCATTTGAGTTAAAGATCTTGAGCTAAGACAATAGGCCAATAGCTTTTGAAAGCAAGAAGTTGAGTAATGCACAACGTAATTGGCTAGTGCATGAACAAGAGTTGTAGTGTTGCATGCTCTTAAAGTTTGGAGACACTATCTTTATGGTGTAATCTCTAAGGTATACACAGATGACCATACACTCAAATACTTTTGTAGTCAGCCAGATCTTCAAGGTAGACACACTCGTTGGGATGATCTCATGGAAGAGTTTCACATGGAAATCCTATATAGAAGAGGCAAAGAGAATATAGTAGCTAATGGATTATCATGTATAGTGTATCAAATGATCTTTGTAATTCTAGAAATTAGCCCATTGCTTCAAGAAGTAAAGGAAACACAGGTGGAAGATCCACATTTGTTATCAATTATTAGAGCCATCAGCGATTATCATAAAAGACGAGGCAATTCTAGTTGTTTCTTCTAGCAGAGCAAGCAAGTCCAATCCATATTCTAATTTCTTAAAGGAGAATGGAATAGTCAAATGGAAAGGAAATGTTTGCGTACTTGATTCTTGGGATTTTAGAAGAAAATTCATGCATGATAACCATAATGTTCCTTATGCAGGGCATCTTGGTGTTGACAAGACAATACAACTTGTTAGAGGAACATTTTGGTGGCCTGGATTAGCCAGAGATATCCACACTTATGTTCAACAATGCTTTATGTGTCAAATCAACAAGGAAGAAAGGGTAAAGACACCAACCCTTTTACATCATTTACATATTCCAGATCATAACTAGGATAGTGTATCCATGGATTTCATAGTGGGGTTACCGCGGACCCAAAGGAAGCGGGATACTATCCTAGTTGTGGTAGATAGTTTGAGCAAAATGGCTCATTTCATACCTATGCAGGAGATAATAGAAGCTCGATAGGTAGCGGAGTTGTTTGTCCAACATGTCTTTAGATTGCATGTGTTACTGACATCCATAATTTCAGATAGGTATGTCATATTCACATGAAACTTCTAGAAGTTTGTATTTGACAAACCAAATGTGTCATTGAACATGAGTAGTGGTGATCATCCATAGACAGATGGTTAGGCCAAGAGGATCAACGAGATTCTAGAGGGCATGTTGAGAGCATATGCGTTTGAGAGGTAGAAAAATTGGGATAGTTACTTGCCACTAGTAGAGTTTTCTTATAACAATAGACCTCATAAGGTGATAGGAATGTATCCTTTTGAGATGAACTATGGCATGAATCCCACTACTCCCAGTACCATAGGAATGCCAAAGAGATGTCCTAGTGCTTTAGTCTCTACAGGCTTTGGTAGCTTTAGTTACTAATCTTTGCTAGCTTTACTATCTAGAGGCTCACTAATCTTTACTTGTTTCTCCCACAATCTCATAACTTTCTTACTAGGTCCTTGGTTCTCATAATCTCTATTCCTTTACTCCTGAATATTAACCTCATATGCATAGAATAGAAAAGAATCTATGGGTGAATCCCACTTTGTTTTTTATATAATCTTATCTCCTACCTCAGTCATTGTTTGCAATGATATTTTCTATTTCTCAACTTTGGTCAAAACTTCATCCGAGAGGTATATATTTGAAGAAATTATACATAGGTATATTGAATCATTAAAGTGTATGATAATTCACTACTCCAAGCACTCCATAGCCTTCAAGATCTCCCACTCCAAAAGTCTCCTTCTTCTTCACTTGAACTCCTTCTTCACCTTCACTTGAACTCCTCCTTCACCTTCACTTTAGGCTCTTCAACTCCAACTCCAAATTTGTGCAATAAATACTCTGTTCACTTACATGAGATAATATATGAAAAAGCACTCCTCAAATCTTGATGAAGGTCTTCAAGATTGATTGGGATCAAATTCACAATCCAAGATCATCTTCACCTAAAAACAGAGCCAATAAGCTAAGGACACCTTTAACTCTAACTCACATTACATACCATTCTAACTAGTACATCACTTGGGTAGGAGCTAATTCTAAATAAGCCCACAAAAGGTCCAAAAGTATCCTCATCCACCATCTAGGCTAGGATCCCCATTGCATTGTTAGAGTTTGAGGTCTTTGAAAGCACATGAATAGCACAAGGAAGATGAAGAAGCTTGGAGCAAAAAACACAACACTTATGCTATTACTAAGTGAATGTACAAAGATAAGTGACCCATTATGGTTGTAGGCAAGGGGGAAAAACCTCCGAAAGAGGAATAAAACAGTCCAAGTAGTGGGCTACCAATCAAGTAGTTAAAGATGCTCTTAACCACCTACCAATGCTTGACACCTAGGCAATGCATAAACCTGCTCATGTGAGAGACAAGGAACTGGATTTTAGGCCAAGTTATGCATAATTAAATCAAGCATCCAAATGGATTTTCAACGTCATGAAGACTCAACCGTAAATCTGTCTCCATAGGAGTGGAAACATGTTTGCAATATTCAAGGCCAAAGTGCTACAATAATCTATCAATATATTTTGTTTGATACAAAGCCATTCCACCATCAACTTGCATAAAATGAATGTGCAAATAATGACACAAATGCCCCAAATGTGACATCTCAAAAGAGACATGAAAATCAGCCTAAAAATCAACAATATACCTCTCATTAGGACCAATGAGTAGCATGTCATCAACATAGACAATAATGATCAAAAGCACATTATTTTCATGCTTAACATATAAGGTGCTATTAGTTGGACTATTCTCAAAACCCTGTGCAATCAAGTAGGCTTGTATCTTTTCATACCAAGCACGTGGTGCTTGTTTCAAACTATATAATGCCTTTTTGACTGTTCACACTTTGCTTTCATGCCCTTTCTACACAAAACCATGGGGATGAAATACATACACTTCTTGATGAAAGCCACCATTTAGAAATGAAATTTTAATGTCCAACTAATGTACATTCTAGCCATGATGAGATGAAAGTGAATAGATGCTATGAATGGTGGTCATTCGACAAGTGGGTACAAAGGTCTCATCAAAATCAATGCCTCTCTCTTGAGCATAACATTTTGCAATAATCCTAGCCTTATACCAGTCAATTGTTCCATCAGTTTTAAGTTTCAGCTTGTACACCCATTTATTGTTGATGGCCTTTTGGCCACGAGAGAAATCACACAAAGGCAGGTACCATTCTTCATAATAAGATCATATTTTGATTGCATAACTACCATCAAATTTTTTGAATTTTATGCTTCATCACAAGAAACAGGCTCATTCTCATCACAAAGACTAGAGGTAGGCATAATATAGCAATTTGATGCAAAAGAGGAACTATGAGAGCCTGAACGAATATGATATTACAAAGGTGCATCTAATTTGCTATCTCTCAAAGTTTGCACCAACCATTTAGGCAAAGGTTTTGCCTCCTCTATATTAGACATCTCATAAAAAAGTTCATCATGTAAATATACATAAAAAATGGAAGGTTCTGCATCATCATGTGGAACCTATAAAGGTTGAGAAATCGCCTCATTTGGACCAGCACTTAACCATCTACCTCTAAAAAGAAGCAAAAAAGTGTCATACACATCTTTAAAGCTAAATGATGTCTCCTTAGTACATGAAAGTAACAGTTGGATTGCATCTTTTGCAAAAAAAACATCACGGATAACCAAAATGTGTTTACTCTTTGGATGATACAGGCAATAGACTTTGCTTTCAGAACCGTACCCAACAAAAATACATACTACTACTTTATCCTCCACTTTTTTGCATTGTTGTTTTGGCTATAATGCATATGCCAAACAACCAAAGACATGCAGATGAACAATAGATGGCTTGGGACTATGCCAAGCCTCATATGGAGTGATAGACTGTAGTTCTTTGATAGGACACCTATTAAGTACATATGGTACACACATCTCAGCCTCAAGCTAGAAGCTATGTGGTAAAGCTCGACTTTTGACCATACACCTAGCCATCTCCATGAGAGGCTTGTTCCTTTTTTTATAGCAAATCCAATTTGTTGATTTGTATATGGCACTATACACTGATGTTTTATCCCACGTTCAACCAAATATGCATTAAAATCAAAAGACATGTATCCCCCACCCTTGATCAGAACAAAGGCTACCCATCTTACACGCTGGTAGATTTTCAGCCAAAACCAAAAGCTATTTGAAGCACAAACACTTTGGACTTTGCTTTCAATGGATACTCCCATGCATGCATGAGAAATTATCAATAAAGGCTATGCAGTAAAGGTAGTTCCCAAAAGGTGTCCGCATAGGACCACTGACATCACTGCAAACAAGCTACAATTTCTAAGTAGCTCGGACTGAACCATATTTTGGGAACGCGTAATGTTGCATTTTTCCCAAAATATAGCCTTCATAGACATGTTTACTAGGTGCCTCAAGTTTGGGTAGAGAGGACACTATTTCAGATTTCTAATGCATAGCAAGCTAACAAAACTCAAATGACCAAAGCATGCATGCCAAAGCTTTGCATCTTAGGTAGCCTGAGAATCTTGGACCGCACATGCTGAAGCATTGATGGATTTTGCATATTCTATGAGCTTATACAACCCATTGCATAAAATTCAAGAAGCAATAATGACATCACCCTTTGAGAGATCATGAATAGTATGCCTCTCATCAAAAAATTTGACAACCAAGCCAATCTGGAACTCACAACAAATTTTTCTTGATCCTTGGCACAAAAAAAGCATCTAACAGTGTAAAAGAACTACCATTTGCAGTAGCCAGAATGATCTTACCAACTCCCATGACATGATAAGAGGAGTTGTTGGCACATGTGATAGTATTCCCTGTACGGGAAAGCTCAAGTGAACGAAAGAAACTGTGTTGCGAGGTAATATGTTTGGTTGCTCCACTATCAAAGTATCAAACATCTGAGTGTATTGTAGACATACAATGTTGGTGAGAAGATGGGTCATAATTGCACAAGATTTGCACACTCTATTTTAGGTGTAGAGGCTTCTGCAACAACCATTCCAGTGCTTTCTTCTTTGCCTGTTTTGGAACGAGTTTTGGACAACACTTTATGACATGATCATTACTTTTACTATGCAGAATTAGTAGATTTCAGCTTACTTATAGATGATCTCCATTTACCTTAGTCCTTCTGACTAGCTAATGAAGCTTGATCTGCTACATGTGTAACGCACATGTTTTGCTTGGATTGGTCTTCCTACAACAAAATAGAGAATAACTCCTCAAATGTTAAGGCATTTGGATTGCCTTTCATCATTATCAACCGAAGGGTAGAAGAAAAACTCTTATATGAATATGGAAGATCATTAAAAACAGTTTACATAAGTGAACTATTGGGCAAGTCTTCATCTGTAGAAATCAAATGCTCCTTCAAATATTTGATCATTTTCAAAAAACTATCCATAGAATCTCCTTCATTCATATGCGCACTCTCCAATAATATACAGAGGTAAGAAACATAACCCTCGTTTCTTGCTTAGTACAAAGTGGTAAGTATATCCCAAGCATCCTTTGTTGTTTTGCAAGAGCGAATATGAGGGATAATGGCACCTTTGATAGACAAAGCTATCAATGCATGTGCATGAGCATCTATGCCATCCCAACAAAGTTGCTCTATAGTAGGTGCAGCAAGAACCGCAACATGAACAAGATCCTGAAGATCATCATATTTAGTGCCTTCTTGTCAGACATTGGTCTATAGAGACCACTCCATGTGTGTCTGGGACAAGGACCAACCATAGCCAAGGTCCGAAGCTTGAGGGATATCATAAGGTATTCAATGGTAATGGAGATGAGTGTTTCATGATGGCCACATGGCAGCACTAGATCATTCTGGATCATTGCTATTTTGAATAATGGAATATAATGGATGGGAGGAGAGTGGCGCACACATCATTCACTAGTCTTTGATTTTCAAGCTTAGAGAGAAGTTCTAGACTTCACAATTGCTATCTGAGAATTTTTCTTGGGATTTTCACGTCAAAATTCTTCTTTGTCGCCTCAGGGCATATGCCAAGTCACAATTGTCATCAGTCATCATGGCATGAGGAGGAGCCGAGGTGTAGAAGGAGCAAAAGGAGAGAAGTAGACCCCCTTGAGAGGAGTCGTAGCTCACCCCAAGGAAGCCCATAATGGTGCTTCTCGTCGAGCTATCCCAAGGTCACCAATCTGTTTGTTTTCAGGATCTTGCTCACACGCACATAGAGGTTGTAAACGCAAAAAACACATAGAAAAATAGAGATGACAAGAGACAAGACCGAACGCAGTATTGGGTGCAATCTCCCCCCATGCACTCTGTTTGGACAATCCATAGAGTGCATGTATTTATAGGAATTTTTGATTATGTCGAAAAGAGTGGTTACATGAGAGCGGCTTCAAAAAGCATGCGTGAAACTAAAAGTTGGTGACTTTCGTAGAAATCCTTTCTTTTAATATAAAAAATTGTAGTCTACAATGACCCTTATTCTAACCACTATTTTTCTAACGATTTCTAACAATAGAGCCTTCTACGTGGATTTATTTACAAACTAAATTATAATTCTGATTTATTGATGTCTGCCCTAAAGTTGGATTATTGATGTCCGCCCTTTCACGCTTTCACGCCCTCACGAACATTCAGCTGCTATATCAAAAACACCAAAAACACATTAATACATTAATAAATTAACACTCCAACAATGCATTATTCAACATATTCCATAAGTTATAACATGCCCCTCAGTTGAAAAAGCAACTGACCTCAAGTTGATAAAGTAAAATAAACATGGATGGCTAGTCACAGGTTCCATCATTGAATGAAAATAAGCATGTTCCATGTTCAGAAAACAATGCATGGAAATGTTCATGGAGGAATTACATTAATGTGTTTGTGTATGATATGCAAAAATTAAGTGGTCATAATGAGGTGTTAATTGTGTTTTATGTATCCATTGTCATTCTTCAATAGAGTGATTTTTTTACTTAACCAAATGTCGATGGTATTGAGTACCTATGCATGTAGTAGTGACATCATGATCAATTATTTTCTTAGGAACCAAGATTTCAGATTGTTCTTCAATCAAAGGAGGGTCATCAAGAAGTAGAGTGAGTGGTAAAGTTCCTTTAAATGGTTTAAGTAAACTAATATGAAAAGAGTTATGTATATTCCAATGAGATGGTATATCTAATCTAAACGAATTATCATTAATTTTTTCTATAATGCAATACGGTCCATAATAGCGTGGTGCAAGTTCAATTTTAGGATGCTTCAAAATATTTTTGAGACGTCTTTTACTGATATGCAACCACTCAAGATCATTTTCCTTGAATTCATTAGCTAATAGTTTTGTATTGATATTACGTGTGTAGCACTCTTGGCTTTTCTGAATGTGCTTGTGAACATTGTGAAGTATAGAAATGTGATCTTGAGCAATAGAATCAACCATCGGAATGTCAATTTGGGTGAGTGACATGGGAGTGGGAAGCTTTTTACCATAAACAATTTCAAAAGGTGCACGACCAGTAGTGGTGTGTGTGGTGTTATTGTAAGCAAATTGAAGTAATGGCAACTTTTCATTCTAGTTAGTGGGACTATCTAATGAATAACAACACAATAAATCAAGAATAGTACTATTTGTAGCTTCACTTTGTCCATTACTTTCCGGATGTGCAGAGCTAAAATCTATTTTAGAACCAAAATGTTGAAATAAGGCAACCCAAAAATGATTACAAAATCTAACATCACGATAAGATAACATTACTTTAGGAAATCCGTGATGTGGGAAAATGCATTTAATGAATAATGTTGCAGCCTGAGGTGCAGACAAAGTTTTTCTACATGGAATGAAATATGCGTATTTACTAAACCTATCAAGTATTGTCCAAATCATATCATTATGCGATGAAGTGATGGGAAGACCTATGATAAAATCCATAGAAATGTGTTCCCATGGTTTGTTTAGAATGGGAAGTGGCATTAATAATCCAAATGGTTTACCATGATGACATTTACATGTTGACATACAATGCATTGAGAAACATAATGTGCAATATCTTTTTCCATGTGTGGCCAAAAGAAGAAATCTTTGCAGGGAGAAATGGTGCTTTGTATGCCTCTATGTCCCATGTAAGATGGTTCATGCATTTCTTTGATGACAAAATCTTTAAAAGCTTGAGTTATGCATAATCTATGTTGAAAATAAAGAAAACCATTATGAAATGTATAATGTCCATCAGATAAAGATGCCCATTGTTGAAGTCATGCCATGCACGTGAAAAATACAAATCAGATGCATAAGTGGAATCCATTTCTTGAAAAGAATGTATTTGGATGGCAGAAATATTATGCAAAACAACAGAATGTGAAGGAAATCGGCTAAGAGCATCAGCTACAACATTAGCTTTACCAAGTTGATATTGGATCATGGGTTTGAAATTTTGAATGAATGATGCCCATTTAAGATGGTGATCAGAGATTAAGGGCTGATTTAATAAATGCTTAATAGCATGTTGATCAGTTTTGATTAAGACCTCAGAGCCCATAAGATAGTGTTTCCAAATTTGCAAAGCATGCACAACTGCTAATAATTCTTTATCATATGTACTATAATTATTTTTTGAGGGCTTAAGCTTCCTACTCTCAAATGCAATGGGATGATCATTTTGCATTAAAACTGCACCTATTCCTGAACCACTAGCATCAGTAACAACATAAAAGGGTTGTGAAAAATCAGGTAATTGTAAAATAGGTGCATGTGAAAGTGCATGTTTGAGTTATTCAAAGGATTGTTGTTGGGTAAGTCCCCATGCAAATTTTATTTTATTTTTCAATAACAAGGTAAGGGGTATTGCTAAATAATTAAAATTTCGAACAAACTTCCTATAGAAACTAGCCAACCCAAGAAAAGAATGAACATCATTGATTGATTGTGGTGTAGGCCATTCTACTATAACTTTAATATTTTTTGGATCCACATGCAGACCTTCACTTGAAATAATATGTCCTAGATATTCTAGCTTACGTTGAAAGAAGTAACTCTCTTTAGGATTAGCGTAGAGTGTGTTCTCTCGTAGTAAATGAAAAACTGTTTTAAGATGCTTCTCATGCTCACTATCATTCTTACTATAAACAAGTATATCATCGAAAAATACAAGAACAAAAGCTTGGAAATCAAGGAAAATGTTATTCATCATTCGTGCAAATCTAGCAGGGGCATTAGTAAGTCCAAAGGGCATTACCATAAATTCATAATGGCCTGTTTGAGTTCTAAATGCAGTCTTAAAAATATCACTTTGCATCATACGAATCTGATGGTATCTTTACTTTGGATCAATTTTACTAAAGACACGAGCTCCTTGTAATTTATCATAAAGATCATCTATTCAAGGAATGGGGTATCTATTCTTTATTATGATCTTGTTAAGGGCTCTATAATCAATGCACATTCGATAATTTTTATTCTTCTTCTCTACTAAGAGAACTGGTGCTCCAAATGGGGAAGAACTAGGCCTTATAAGTCCTTTCTGTAGTAGGTCTTTTACTTGGTTTTCTATTTCCTTTTGGTGTAGTAGTCCATGTCTATAAGGTGCTTTATGAGGAGGAGAACTACCAGGGACTAAGTCTATGCTATGGTCAAAGGATCCTCGAGATGGTGGTAGTTCAGAGGGATGCTCAGACATAAAACAATCCTTATAAGTAGTCATGAAAGGTTTATGTGCATTAGGAAGTGTATGAGTATAATCATTGATGACATTGACAAAGACAATGCATGAATTGAATCCTTTCCTAAATGCACGTTTTACTTGAGTATGAATAATCAATGGAAATGGCTGGAAATCATGCCGTGCAGACAAAGTAATAATTTGACCTTTAAATTCAAAGTTAAAGGTATGTGTATGGTAGTCAATGCATGTGTTATAATGATGATGAAAAGGCATACCTAGTATAACATCATAAGATTGCAAAGGTGCCATTAAAAATGTTCGTGAATCAACATATGGGCCTATGCTAATCGTAACATCTTGCACTTCTCGTGTTACATTATAATGATTACCTTGAAATGCAGCTTTTACTTTATATAAAGAAGGAAATGTTTTTAATTTAAGTTCTTGTACTAATAAATGTGAAATGAAGTCATGTGAAGTACCATCATCATGTAAAATTTTAACGAGTTTGTATAGTTCCCTTCATGCGAAGTAGAGAATGAAGAGAGATATCGTTACCCAAGGTACTTAAGTCCTTCTCCAATGATTCCTCTTGTCCAAAGAGCAGGAATTTCTTCATTATGGGCCTCCATGTTATGTAATTGAGTTGCAGCAGGTTTCATGTTAAGAGGTTGCAATTGGCACTTCGTTTTTGTATGTCGAGGTTTACCGCAATTCTAGTAGGTGATTCGTGGTCGCTTCTATTGGGCATCCATCACTGAAGTTTGTAGGGTAGGTGGTTTGGTAGGTTGGAGAGATGAAACAAGAGGTGCAGTTGAGTAATTGGATTGCGGTGGATGAAGAAAACCAGGGTAAGATGGGGCATTAAAATTACGTTTCATGGGAAGATTTGGTTTAGCAAAAAGTGGTTGTTGACGTGGTTGTTGTAGATGAAGTGACTTGGTTATGGACTGGAATTCTTTCTCTGCATCATAGGCAAAAGATATAGCCTCGTTGAGGGTTGTAGGTCATAAGGTGTGAAGCTTAGCTTGGATTCCCACCTCCAAACCATCGTCATATTTCTACTGCAAGCTATCCTCCGGTACATCTTCAAGCATTCGAACCAATAGTAAATTTTGCCAGAACCGCTCCGTGTAGGTAGTAACCGTATCTCCCTCCTTCCATGTAAGGATCGTCCATGCACGTCGAACATGTAAATGGTTTTGAGGAGCAAGAAAAGAATCCTTCACTTTATCTTGGAAAGCCTTCCACGTTGTTGGACGCTCTGTACTGTGCCGCAGGACATTCCACCAGAGTTGAGCTTTTCCTACTAAATAGTTAGTGGTAAATTTGACTTTTTCACTTTTAGCGTATGTTTCATCAGTATAAAAATCATCAAACTGTGAAAGCCACGAAAGGATTAAAGGGCCATCCTTCCGGCCATCAAACCATAAAAATTGGTAATTCTTAACGGCAATCTTGGAATGCGTGCCATCCGACTGGGCAGAGACAATAGCTTTGACCACCCTCGTAAGGTTGTCTTCATCAGTTTGCATCTTTTCGAGTATTTCGTCACATTGTCAGATCTTGTTCTGAGCACCTCGTAATTCGTGCCATAGGAGCTCCAGTTGTTGCTCGAGTGTTACCTCGGGTAGAGGTGATTCCCCGAAATCCTCCATGTTGTTCATAGGGTCCATTAGGATGTAGAGACAAAACCCTGTTGCTAGATATGTAAAAACAATTTTTGAGTTTGCTTGAGTTAAAATGTAAAAGGAATGGTTGTTCTTGGGAATTGAAAAAGTAAGAAAGAGATGAAAGTTATGTTAAATATAAGAAAAGAGAAGTAGAGTGACAACACAAAGAGATAGTATAGTGGTAACACACTTCCCTTGTGTGGGTGAGGTTGTGGGTTCAAATCCTCCCACCTTGGTGAATATAAAACTCCTTATTGCCACTCATAAATTAAAATTGGTTCGCACGTAGCCAACAGTCACCAAAGGAGCCTTGGGTGCCAAAGATGCCAAAGTAATGCCTAAGTTCTATGCCTTAGTCAACGCCTTGGAGTAAACGTAGGTGTAAACATAGGTTTTGGTTTTGGAACTGGAACTGGAACAGAAACCGAAACTGAAACTGAAACCAAAACCAAAACTGAAACTGAACATGAAACTCAAATAGAAAACAAAAATGAAAGTGGAAGCGGAAGCGGAAACGAAAACGGAAACGGAGCCGGAATCGAAATCAGATCGTGAACAGAGAATAGCGAAATAGAGATCAATTCACCAAAACGAACAGAAACAGACCCCTCCGTAGTGATGCATGCAAGGCTCCGAAACCACTGTTATCAGGATCTTGCTCACACGCATACAGAGGTTGCAAACGCAAAAAACACACAGAAAAATAGAGACGCTAAGAGACAAGACCGAACGTAGTATTGGGTGCAATCTCCCCCCATGCACTCTGTTTCGACAGTCCACAAAGTGCATGTATTTATAGGAATTTTTTATTACGTCGAAAAGAGTGGTTACATGAGAGTGGCTTTGAAAAGCATGCATGAAGCTAAAAGTTGGTGACTTTCGTAGAAAGCCTTTCTTTTAATATCAAAAATTGCAGTAACTAAATTATAAATCGGATTTATTGATGTCCACCCTAAAGTCGGATTATTGATGTCCACCCTTTCACGCTTTCACGCCCTCACGAACCTTCAGCTGCTATATCAAAAACACCAAAAACACATTAATACATTAATAAATTAACACTGCAACAATGCATTATTCAACATATTCCATAAGTTATAATACTGCCCGTGCTCAATTCGAGCTACCCAAGGGAGAGGGAGAGGTTATTCACCTTCTTTTCTCAAGAGATGAAGATAATGAAGCACTATGAGCATATATGAGGTCATTTTTTTGTGCCCTCTGTTGAAATGTTGGATAAAAGAATGCTCTATGCACGTTCTGTGCTGAAAAAGAGAGAAAATTCAAGCTCTTTGTGACCTCCATATCCAAGGTTAGGCTAATCTAGCCTATTTGGACTACCTACCTTCACTCATTTGGCCATATCTTGCCATATCAACTCCAAATTGAGTGATTTTTCTTGCTATGGATTTCTTTCTATGAGTCCTTTCAATTGAATGGTTGGAATGTACCTATCTTTTGGATCCACTTTCAAACCTGTATAGAGCTTCAAACGTGGCTGTTGGAGATCAAGGATCCCTATTCGAGAACTTTGTTGATGCAATTATCATTGGGAGACTCTTGGAGAAGCAACAAGAGTGTGTGGATATCATCTCTAGCACCTGCATACACCTGAACATCAAGCCTTTGGACCTCAAGATAAGGTTTTTGGTCAATTTTGATGCACTCTTTCTCTCTTCATGCATCATGGTGCACATATGAAAAGCATTTTGCATCGCATACATGGTATACGGTTAGTTAGAAGCTTGCTCCACTCTGCAGTTTGCGTGAAAGTAGTGTTGTGGGTACAACTAGCACTTGGTTTTGTACGTACAACAAGGAAAATATAAGAACATGCAACATTTTTTTTTTTATACCGTGCCACAAGCTCGAGGGTTATTGCAAGGGCATGTAGTGCCCTTTTGCTATCTTTGTATATATTGTGCCTACCGACACTGTTTTTTTGTAGAAGTGCATGTAGTGCACTTAGTTTTATTTTTGTGATGTTATGCTGTCGAAATTTTTAAGATTTAGCATGCATATGCATAAACATTACATAAAGCATACTAAAAATTTCTTTTTTTGTTAGTTCTTTTATGCAAAGGCTTGATTTGTCTATTTCTACGGCTAGTTGGATATCTTAGGTGTACATAGGGCATAAAAACTAAAAAAAAACATAATAATCATAAAGACATAAAAAAAGATCTACACCTTATCCTAGCATGGATTCAAGACCCTCTTCACTAGTTAGGACTGATACACTCATGGGTGTGCACACTTCAGAACCCATAGAGACCATGAGTGCTAGGATAGCACATTTAGAGAGCGCACTTCACGACATCTTAGAGCACATGCATGGCTCCAACAAAGAGGAAGTGATGGCTGAGACCGAGTTGCCAAGGATAGAGGTAGATGCTCCAGGCAAGCATCAAGCTCCAAAAGTCCCTAGAGATAGTATACTAGTCAGAGAGCCCCAATGGTAGCTTAAGGACCTTAAGCCGCCTAGATATCATGGCTCGACTAATGCGAGGACTGCTGATGCTATTGAGAAGTGGCTCAACAAGTGGGATCAGCACTTTCCCTTATGCCATATCATGGACAATAGGCATAAAATTCAGTAGGCCACTTATAACCTTATGGACGTCACCCATAGGTGGTGACATAAGATAGAACAAGACAAGAAAGAGCCCATGATTTGGGAACAATTTAAAGTCTTTTTTCTACAATAACATTGTACCACCTGAGGAGAGGACTAGAGTGCTAGACACTTGGTTCTTCATCAGCCAGAAGAACCAAACAACTCAGGAGTACTCTAATTAGTATAGAGAGGTACTTCTTAAAGTACCTGATACTATCCTTGAGTTTCTCCAGGTCCATAAGTTTGTCTTGGGACCGAGGGAAACCATTAGACTCTTGGTGAGGAAGGAGAGATGTCACTCCTGGGAACATTCCTTGGAGATGCTTTTAGTCTATGAGGATGGCCACAGGGGCATATTCTACCAAGGTTAGAGGTCCTCATGGACTAAGATAAGCCAAACCTTCCCCACATCTACTCCTAGCTCGACGACTGCAAAACCTTCCAGATACGCTAAGCAAGTGCATATGATTAAGACAGTTTCAAGAGTGAAAATGAAAGTGTCTGCTTTGTCTGAGAGGGCATATAATAAGTCTATTCTTAACCCTCAACATAAAGAGAAGGCAATGAAAGAGGGGTTATGCTATGGGTGTCTAGGGTAGCACCTTTTCAAGGACTGTCCCAAGAAAAAGAAAATAGTAGCCACCATAGTTATTAATCCCAGTTAGGCAGGGAGTCATGGAGATGAGGGCTTATGAGACTCCCCATCCCTGATATCATCTCCCATAGTGGCCATGAGGATCATGAAGAAGGTTCCTACTATGCTAGACAGTGTGCTTTTGCCAATGGCACAGAAAGGATACTAGTTCTCAAACACCGAGCTCATTGTCATGAGGGGAGTTGTGGAAGGATAGTCTGCCAAGGTACTCTTTGACACTGGGTTGATGCATAATGTGATTAGTTCTCAACTAGTGAGGAGGCTAAACTTAGAGACTGTGCAATCAAACTATGCCTACATAGGAGAGTTAGTCGATGGGAAGGGAACTGAGACTTGGGACCGACAAGTAGTTGGTTTGCCCATTCATATCCAGTCTTGTGAGGACAAATTGGATTTTGAGATAGCTAGACTGACCTGTTTTGATGTAGTCCTAAGTAAGAAGTGGCATGCTAGGAAACAAATAGTCATTGACTTTGCTTCACATGTGTGCCAGTTTGAGCATGAGGGGAGGTGATTACTGATCCGTGGAGAGCCACATCTCCAAGAGACACAATTAGTAACAGCTACCAAGTTTCTCAAGATTGATTGTAAGTATATCTAATTTTTTTATTTTGTGTATTGGCCATGTATTATGATGGATTCATGTATCCATGGAAACTCTAGTTGGAATTCTCAAGCACTTTTGAAGAAAGTAAGAGAAGAATTCCAAGAGTTATTCTTGAAAGAATTACCTTTAGGTTTAGCTCCTTACAAGAACATCAAGCATAGGAGGACCTAGATGAGTACCTATAGAAAGGGTTGATCAGACCCATCCATTCACCCTTTGCAACACCAGTTCTTCTTGTGAAATAGAAAGATGGATCTTATAGGATGTGTGTCAACTATCGAGCACTCAATAAGATTACCATCGAGCAGAGATATCCCATGCCCAAAATAGATGATCTTTTAGATTCTCTAGGTTGAGCCATTGTATATAGCAAAATAGAGTGGAGACCATCAGATTAGGGTAAAAGATCATGGTGTATATAACATTATGAGTATTTAGTTATGCCATTTGGTTTGACTATTGCACGTGCAACTTTCATGATGTTAATGTATGATATTCTACAACAATTCATTGGAAAGTGTATTGTGGATTTTGTTGATGCTTTTCTAGTGTATAGTACATCTTTTCATGAGCATGAAAGTGATTTAAGATTATTATTAGTAAGTTGAAAGAAAATAATTTGTATGTAAATCTAGATAAGAATCAATTGTTTCTTCTAGAGATAGAGTATTTAGGGCATGTGGTATTAGTTGATGGAGTCTAGATGGATCCCAAGAAGGTCTCAATTATTCTAGCTTGGCCTACTACTTAGGATGAGGGGCAGTTAAGGTCATTTTTAGGATTTCCCTATTTTTATTAGAAATTCATCTCCTCTTATTCGTCGACGGTAGCACATATGACAAACTTTCTTCAAGGAAAAGTTCCATTTGCATGGAAGCAAGAGCCGCAAGAAAGTTTTGATACTCTAAAACAAGTTTGAGAGGCTCCTATGATCAAAGTGGTAGATCCATAGAAACCATTTGAGTTAGAGACAGATGCTAGTGGCATAGCCATAGGGGCATTCTTGAGCCAAGATGGGAGGCCAATAGCTTTTGAAAGCAAGAAGTTGAGTAGTGCACATTGTAATTGGCTAGTGCTTGAACATGCATTGTACTGGTGCATGCTCTTAAAGTCTGGAGACACTATCTTTATGGTGCAGACTTTAAGGTATAGACAAATCACCATACACTCAAATACTTTTGTGGTCAGCCATATCTTCAAGGTAGACAGGCTCGTTAGGCTGCGCTCATGCAGGAGTTTCACATGGAAATCCTATATTAAAGAGGCAACGAGAATATAGTAGTTGATGCATTATCATGTATAGTGTATCAAATGATCTTTGGAGTTCTAGAAATTAGCTCATTGCTTCAAGAAATAAAGGAAACACAGGTGGAAGATCCACATTCATGATAGATTATTAGAGCCATCAGTGACGACTCTATCATAGGAGACAAGGCAGTTCCAACTATTTCTTCCCCTAGTAGAGCAAACAAGTCAAATCCATATTCCAATTTCTCAAAGGAAAATGGAATAGTCAAACGGAAAGGAAACATTTGCGTACTTGATTCTTGGGATTTGAGAAGAAAATTCATGCATGACAACCATGATGTTCCTTACGTAGGGCATCCTGGTGTTGACAAGACAATATAACTTGTTAGAAGAACATTTTGGTGGCCTCGATTAGCCAGAGATGTCCACACGTATGTTCAACAATGCTTTATGTGTCAAGTGAACAAGGAAGAAAGGGTAAAGGCACCAGGTCTTTTACATCCTTACAAATTCCACATTATAACTGGGACAGTGTATCCATGGAGTTCATAGTGGGGTTACCGTGGACCCAAAGGAAGCGGGATACTATCCTAGTTGTGGTAGATAGATTGAGTAAGATGGCTCATTTGATACCCATGTAGGAGATGATAAAAGCTCCACAGGTTGCGGAGTTGTTTGTCCAGCATGTCTTTAGATTTCATGGGTTATTAACATCCATAATTTCAGATTTTGTATTTGACAAACAAAGCGTGTCATTGAAAATGAGTAGTGATGATCATCCATAGACAAATGGTTAGGCCAAGAGGATCAACCAGATTCTAGAGGAAATGTTGAGGGCAGATGCGTCTGAGAGGTAGACAAATTGGGATAGTTACTTGCCACTAGTAGAGTTTTCTTATAACAATAGACCTCAAAAGGTGATAGGAATGTCTCCTTTTGAGATGAACTATGGCATGAATCACACCACTCCTAGTACCATGGGAATGCCAAAGAGATGTCCTAGTGCTTTTGATTTCTTAACAAACCTCGAAGAAAATTTAGAAATAGCTAGAGCCAAGATGCAGCAAGCAATTGATATGGCAAAAGAGTATGCTAACAAGAAGAGATCTCCTAGAGTCTTTGAGGAAAGAGATAGAGTTTTTCTTCAAGTTCCAGCTAGATCTCATTATCCATAGGGAAGTGTAGTAAGCTTTCACCAAGGTTTTGTGGACCTTGGAAGATATTTAAGAAGCTTAGTGATGTTGCATATCGATTAGAGCTTCCTCCCGATTGTAGAGTCCATCCAATGTTTCATGTCAGGTATATTTCCAAGGAGGATAATCTAATAGAAGGTATTATTTCTATGTAGGAAAGTAATAGAACAGATCATTCTCCAGATAGGATACTAGATTGGAGATAGACGCGGTTGAGAGACGGTGTCATCCAAGAGTATCTAATAGCCCGGAGAGGATTACCACTTACTGACTCTACTTGGGAATCAGAAGCTCTAGTTCGCAAGTACTTTCCCTCATTGATCATTGAGGACAATGAGCTTTAAAAGGGGGAGAGAGTGTCGAACATTGGTCTACGGAGACCAGTCCATGTGTGTCTGTGGGACAAGGGCCAGCCATAGCCAAGGCCCCAAGCTCTGGGGATATCCTAAGATATTCAATGGTAATGGGGATGAGTGTTGCATGATGGCCACATGGCTGCACTAGACCATTCTAGATCATTGCTATTTTGAATACAAGGGGATATAATGGATGGGAGGAGAGTGGCACACACATCATTCCCTAATCTTTGATTTTCAAGCTTAGAGAGAAGTTTTAGGCTTCACACTTCTACATCACCTTCAATAACTATATTTGCAGGTGTAGTAGTGCATTTTTCAATACCCTGCATAATATTCCATAGTGCTTTTGTAGCCAATACATGATGCATCATATATGCCCACAATGGGTTATTGTTACCATCCAACTTCTCGTCAACATCCAACATACAAAATACATCATTTCTTTTAGCCATGGCCACTAACTAGAATACTCTGATTCAGAAAAATCATTGTATCTCAAAAGGTTGAATAGAACTACCATGTCGAGCTTTGCTAAAACTGTAGTAGACTTTGAGACGCTTGTACTGGTAAATGGAAACTTGTATATATGTTTGGCACAAGAGGACAAAATTGCCTGTATAGGCACTACGATAGTGCATTTGGAGGTTGAAATGAGCTAAGATCCAAATTTCATCCAAAATATGCTCACCAATTTTTGTGTGATTCTGAGGCTGTGATTGATGGGTGTTGACAATGCCCTAGATGAAGCTGTGAGCTAATCTGATACCAATTGTTGGAGTTTGAGGTCTACGGAAGCATGCGAACAACACAAGGAAGAAGAAGAAGCTTCGAGCACAACACACAATACTGAATGTATTATCAATTGAATGTACCAAGTGAATGTACAAAGATAAGTGACCCGTTAGGGTTATAGGCATATATACAAGCCGGGGAAAAAACCTCCTAAAAAGGGAAAAAAGTGCCCCGGCGATCCTAGTGTCTTCACACACAATACTACCAAAGTATATCAAAACGC
The DNA here is from genome assembly GCA_020310875.1 of Ceratopteris richardii. Taxonomy (NCBI): domain Eukaryota; kingdom Viridiplantae; phylum Streptophyta; class Polypodiopsida; order Polypodiales; family Pteridaceae; genus Ceratopteris; species Ceratopteris richardii. The sequence goes on along the minus strand of MU260917.1, from coordinate 42,103 downwards.
ACAGTTGAATTCTCCTCATAATGGGGGCCTTACAAATTTGCAAATTGACATATAATCATGAGGGCTAAACATGAATCTTATACTTAAAGAAAAAAGCTTATAGATAAGGTGACATTCATAAGCTTCACACGTACGTCAATATTTGTTGTACATGGTCCAATTTTTCCATTCATAAAAATATGTTTACTTTTAAGAAAATATAGTAGTATAAATAATAATATCATATTGTAAGGATATATAATATAAATAGTAATTTTTGTTTCCAAAGGATGTTTGGTCAATGTGAAATGTACGTGCATTGCACACATAAACATTTGAAGTGGACATGGCTTACAAACGCCATCTGTACATCTGTTTCCGGGTAATTTTTTTCAATAAAAGGAAGTTCGGCCTTATTCTCCCGGACTTTAATTAAAGTAAAGAAGAAAAGTTACAATTGAGTGGGACTAGTGCCCATGGGACCCCCCAAATCCCACAATGCAGGGGACGAGTGTGGCAAGCTAGAGGGCATTACAAATGAGGTGGATAAATCTATCATCACCCTCATGTGGGACCCATTTGGGTTTCAACTTGTTGTTTTCGAGGAGATAAATACAGTGATGTCTAAATGGTGTAGATCTCTTATCTCGGGAGATTCTTTTACCTAGAAGAAACAATGATTTCTCGATCGACCATTCCTTAGGAGTTTGGTCAAAATTGACAGCACATCGCTCCCTCCAAATCTTCCAAAGAGTCTCACCCCTGATGGCATTCCACAGTCTCGAAGAACAACCGACCGCCTCACCCAACAACACCTGTTGCCAATTGATTTGGTGTGTGAGTCTCAAAACCTGTGTCACGTGATGCCAGATAATATGGGACTTGGGGCAATCGAAGAACAGGTGAGCTAAATCTTCGATGCATCGATGGCAACGTTTGCACCATGGTGGCACACCACATATTTTATTCGCCCTTGAATTGGACCAAATTCCCTTATGCAAGATCTGCCACATGAGAACAGACTTTTTGGTCTCAATTAGGGGGTGCCAAATAGACATGAACTTTAGTTCCCATCGAAGTTTGGTCCAAGAAAGACCACCTCTTGTTGAGGGTGTGATGAACATCTAAGTTCTCTTTGAAGTTGGGTATTCTGGATATTCTCTTACCATTGCTCCATTTGAGGCCCTCAAGGCAAGGAAGATCCTGTCCGGAGAGAAGGCGAGAAGTTGAGCGGTCCCACGCCAAACATCTGCCTTGAAGAAGAATCCATTCCTCGAGGGTAACTCTATGTCTTGGGTCTAAGTCTTCGAACCTAATCCACTGGTTGGTCTCTTGTTTCCAGAGCTGTTTCCACTGTTTGAACCGCTTGTTCCATAACCGCTTTGCAGTTTGGAGGTTCCAAGGCTCCACTCCTCTAATGCCACTGATCGGGAACCAGATAGAGTCATTTTGTCTTATCCCAGCCGCCCACTTCCACTCATCACTGATTCTGATGAATTGTTTGGCCTTGTTCCAACTCTTCCAAAAAGAACACATGAGGCTAGAGCCTTTAGGGGACACCGGAAGGGGGGAGAACAAAAGCGTGAGAATCCCTAAGTCCTTCCAGCCAGGATGGCCAACAAAGGTAAGGTCTTTCAAGTTTTTGAATATCAATTTAGCCCAAGAGGACTCACTATTGCTCCAGGCCTTGATAAGCCACTTAACTGCCAGCTTGTCAGCCAAAGCCACGATATCCAGAATACCTAAGCCCCCTGAGTCTTTCGAGCTAGTGCAAGTTTCCCAATTGATTTTGAGGATCCCCCTCCGGTTGGGGTCCAGAGGCAGTTTCTGCAGATTCTTTCCACTTTGGCCAACTCTTTCTCCTTCGGTCTCCAACACGAGATAAAGTAAATAGTCGTTGAAAGCATAAATGTGTTAACAACCATAGCACGCCCTGCCAAGTTGACTTGCATACCTTTCCAATAATTTAGTTTGCTATCCAGCTTGGCCAGCACCCAGTTCCATCGTTGGTCCATTGTGATGTCGAAGCCCATCGGGATGCCGAGGAGACGGAAGACTTGACCTCTAGGGATAACTTGACACCCCTGATCTAACAACGTTTTCGGGTAATTAGTTTTGTGATCACACGATCTAATGAATACCATGCGCTTTCATTGTTTATGTTTTTGATTTGTTGTTTTCTTCTTTGTTTTCTTTGTGTAGCTAATAAAAAGTACTAAAAATTATTATTAAGTCTCTACACATGAAATAAGTATTTAAAAACCCTTTTCATCACTTGTTAGTTTCATTAATGAAGAAAATTAAATTTAGTTTCAGGAACAAACACGATTTTAAGTCTAAAAGATCATAAGATAACCAAATTTGATAATTAAAATAGTAGCTGAGGTCCCGGAATCATCTTCATGCGCGCATAAGCTTCGAAATATTGCTCGGAATTCGAGTACTTTAAATGTTTAAATAACTGCGACAATGCAGATTTTACCCATTTTCAATGTTTCTGTGTGTATGGCAATACGTATACGCTACAGAAAGATTGATTACAAGAGACAAAACACGAATAGTCCATTTCGCGACAAAACACGTCTTCGTCATACAAGTCCAGCTCAAATTCATGCCACGCACATCATCAAATACGCATCATCCTCAGAATAAAAAGATCTGATAGACTCGGTTTTGTTGTAACAGAAAAACAAGAGTGGCAGAAGGTATGTATTTGAGGGCTCTTCAAGACGTGATGAACCGGGACTTATAACAGCTAACAGCTACTGGAAAACCCACCGAGATTCAATGCGCCAATCTTGGATTTTCTGATTTGAGCACGCAAAGCCTCTACGGCCAGATCACAAATGGTGACGGTAAATACTGTTTGTAGATCTCTATAAGATTTCTTGAGTAGACTTTTTTCTGTCAATAAATTAGCTGTACTACGGTTTCTTAAGACAAATGTACATAAATAATTAAGGACGAGCCGGATAATTACAGCCTCAGGCCCGCTGATTTCCAACGCTTTTTCGTTCAAAGCTTGCAGAGCTGAAAGAAGCTTCATTTGTTTTGGAAATTGGGTGGAAGATTGTTTTGCAAAACTGTGGATTGGAGCGCCCGAACTGGACTCACTGAATTGGCAACGAGGGAGAAAGTTCAGCGTTCTCAGGAAGAGCCATGGCGGCTGGCTTCATCAACGATCTTCCTTTGAATCTGCGATCGGCCGCCTTGAATTTGTCCACAGCAAGTGTTTTTGTTCAGGAAGTTGGGTGCGACTAAGCAGGACTGTGATTGGAGCACCCAAAAACGGACCCACCTCAATGAGCGTTTTCAGCAACGATCAGAAAACGCGATTGGTCGCTTCGAATCTGCGTTTTCCGTTAATGGCTCGCTATGAATCTGCGTTTCCCGTCGATCGGTTGCTTTGAATCTGCGTTTTCCGTCGATCGGTTGCTTTGAACTCGTCTCCAGCAACGATCCGAAAAAGCGATCCAGTTTTCAGATGCATATTAGTTTACACAGCCTTTGATAGCCCTCGCACATGATTGATTTTTGCCGTATTTCGGGTGAAAAATCATGATCAGAATTTTGTGAGGCCAAGGGAAGGGACTAGTGTCCTTAAGTTCAGGTGACCAAAAGGAGGGACTTATTTTTATTTATAAACTTTAAAGCTCATAGACATTCAATATAGCTTTTTATTAAAATATATAAAAAACATGTCTTTTTATTAAAATATAGAAAAAAGACGTCAAAGTTTGTCTTTTTTTGTGATCGATGTTCAATAAAGCCACCAGAAGTTCATATCCACCTGATGCATTTTTCGGGTCATCCGAAAAGTGACATCCAATCACCGAAAACTGAATCCATGTGCGAGGGCTATCTCGTTGACAAAAACAACCCATTAGCAACAGAAACGGGTATCAAATGGGACTTCAAGTTCCTCACCCTTCGGCATCCTCTCATAAAGAACAAAAAAGTGGTTTTGATGTGGCAAAACCTTCACTAGGGAATTTAGAAGAATTTCAAAGCTAGTAAAATTTGTGGTGCTTCTTCGTGGTGTAATTATTGCTCCATGATAGAGAAGTCTTGCAACACCTATTCTTTTCATGCCACAAAACTTTAATGGTATGGAAGGTTCCAAGAAGGGCTTTGGATCTACAGAGTCATATCAAGTAGAAACAAGCTTCACTTGGTGAAGAGATTGGTTGCTCTGCTACATTGTGGAATGCTATCTGGGGTGAAACTCTGTGGAAGATATGGAAAGAAGATGTGTTGTCAACTTCAACAATTCTGGAAAAGAATGATCGATTGAAAAATATATTGGCCTCCTTGACAAAATATTTTTCAACTAAAGGAAGTACCCTCCTTTTAGACACCATAGGTTTTTCGCTTTTGAGAACAAAAAGATCCAAAATAGTGGCCCCCATGAGGGGCACAAAGGTTTATTAACCTCCTTTTTACCTCTCTTTACATTTCTTGTAACCTAGCTCTGGGCTTTGAAAAGCTCTCAAACATAGTCTCTTTAATTCCTTTGGGACGTCTCTATTGTATTGCTTTTAGGTCATCTTAACCCCCACCTTGTGGGATACACGTGGTCCCTTGGGTTCTATGCCTCTTAACTAGTACAACTATTCTTTTTATTAATTCAAGCTAGGGCAATTAGGTCTGGTCAAAATTGCTAGGGCAATTAGGTCTGGTCAAAATTGCTAGGGCAATTAGGTCTAGTCGAAATTCCTCTTAAAATAAAAAAGATTAAGAAATCCCTATTAAGAAAGCTACCCATTAATTTTCCCTTGGATACAACTTCCAAAACCCGTGTTTTGTATTTAGAACTTCATCAATGAGATTGTTTCCCTGATCACTCATTCCCTCATCACCAAAGTAGATGTCAATGAATGGATTTATGACTAGGGTCCATATTCATTCAACGTTCCATGGCATCCATAGAATCAGGAGCGTCCTTGTGGAAAAAAGTCAAAATGAAAAATCTTAGGCTTGGACTCAGGCCATCCAATCTTTCATGACCCATTACCCTAACCTACCACCAATTTCTTTACATGGTTCTAATGATGATATTCTCCTAGCAGATTCCATAAAATTAGTCTCAACGACCATCGAAAGCAACATATTCACCAGATTTTGAAAGGAGGAAACGGAAAGGGAACAAGAGGTTTTGAAAAGCTACAAGACGTGATGAAAAGAAAAGGAGTCCAATGCTCTTACCATAATTGGATACTTGGGGGGATTCCATCATGTGAAAGACATATTCTAAGACGGCGATGTCCAACATCAGTTATCCAGCAATTATCCAATAGTCCAACATCAGTTAGCAAATAGTGTCCAACATCAGTTATCCAATAGTTCATAGCTCAACAAATCTCCAACTAGTGCCCACGGGACCCCCAAATCCCACAAAGCAGGGGCTGAACTTGCGGATCTAGAGGGTGCTACAAAGGAGGCTAACAACCCTCTCGTCCCCCTCATGCACGGCCCACTTGGGTTTAAGCTTGTTGTTCTTGATGAGAAACACTTTATGATGCCTGAAGGGTGGAGACCTCTTACAGCTAGAGATTCTTTTGCCTAGGAGGAACAAAGACTTCTCGATCGACCACTCCTTAGGAGGGTGTCCAAAATTGTAGGCACAACACCCCCACCAAATCTTCCAGAGGGTTTCCCCTCTTATAGAGTTCCATAGTGCCATTAAGCAGCCAACCCCCTCACCCAGAAGCGCTTGCTTCCAAGTGATTTGTTCCTATGTCTCAAAATATTCCCAAGGGTCTGCCAGAGCAGGAGAGACTTGGGCACGCGAAGAAGATGTGACCTACATCCTCAACGCTATGGTGACATCGCTTGCACCATGGTGGAGTCCCACAAATTTTTCTAGCCTTTAGATTGGTCCAAATAGCATGGTGCATAATTTTCTACATTAGAACAACCCCTAGAGGATGCATACATTACTTGCAAAACATTCAGAAAACGCGATAAAAAATGCGATCGGTAGCTATGAATCTGCGTTTTTTGTCGATCAGTTGCTTTGAACTCGTCTCTAGCAACGATCAGAAAAAGCAATCCAGTTTTCAGATGCATATTAGTTTACACACCCTTTGAGTCTCATTGGCAAAAACAATGCATTAGCAATGGAAAATTGTTTACAATGAATCATCATAACCAACGGGAGCAACTTGGATAAAACTCCAACATTCATGAAGAACATGGACTTCCATGCTTCTCTTAACAAGAGGTGGTGTTTATTCTTGCCATGTATCAAATGGGAATTCAAGTTCTGACCCTTTGGAATCCTCTAATGAAGAACAAAAAAGTGGTTTTGATGTGGCCAAACCTCCACTGGGGAATTTCGAACGAATTTCAAAGCTAGCAAAAATTGTGGTGCTCCTTTGTGGTGTAATTATTGCTTCGTGATAGAGAAGACTTGGGACACCTCTTCTTTTCCTGCCCCAAAATTTTAATGGTATGGAAGGTTTCGAGAAGGGCTTTGGATCTATAGAGTCGTATCAACTAGAAACAAGCTTCACTTGGTGAAGAGATTGGTTGCTCTGCTACATTGTGGAATGCTATCAAGGGTGAAGCTTTTTCAAAGATCTGGAAAGAAAATGTGTTGCCAACTTCAAAAATCCTCCAAAAGAATGATTGATTGAAAAATATCTTGGCCTCCTTGGCAAAAGAATTTTCAAGTGTAAGAAGTACCCTCCTTTTAGACACCGTAGGGTGTTCTCTTTCAAGAACAACAAGATCCAAAAAAAGTGGGCCCCCCATGAGGAGGACAAAATGTTATTAACCTTCTTTACGTATCTTTATATTTCTTGTAAGGTTAGCTCTCGGGCTTTGAAAAGCTCTCAAACATAGTCTCTTTACTGCGTTTGGGATGTCTCCATTGTATTGCCTTTGGGACACCTTGTGGGATACTTGGGGTCCCTTGGGTTCTTTGCCCCGGACGTCTCCATTGTATTGCCTTTGGTCCACCTTGTGGGATACTCCGGGTCCCTTGGGTTTTTTCCCCCTTCACTAGTACAACTATTCTTTTTATTAGTTCAAGCTAAGGTAATTAGGTTTGGTCGAACTTTGTCTTAAAAGAAAAAAGATTAAGAAATCCATCTTAAGAAAGGATAAAGCCCTAGACTACCCATGAAGTTACCCTTGGATACAACTCCCAAACACCGTGTTCTATATTTAGAACTTCATCAATGAGATTGTCTCCCTGATCAGTCATGTTCTCAGCACCAAAGTAGATGTCAATGAATGGATTTATGACTAGGGTGCACATTCATTAAATGTTGCATGGCACCCTTAGATTTGTCTTGAGTACATGCAAGATCCAAATACCATAGAATGAGGGAGTGTCCTTGTGGAAAAGAAAATCAAAATGAAAATTCTTAGGCTTGGACTCAAGCCATCCAGTCCTTCAATAGGGTTAATGGCCCATAACCCTGACCCACCACCAATTTCTTTACATGGTTTTAGTGATGATATTCTCCTAGTAGATTCCATAAAATTAGTCTCAACGATTATTGAAAGCAATGGATTCACCATATTTTGAAAGGAAGAAATGGAAAGGGAACAAGAGACAAGATGTTATATTCAAGAGATGTACATGTTTGGAGGAACGAGAAGTTCCTTGCTCGGGGATAGCCAAGGCCAAAAGCTAGAGAGTTCATACGAGGTACCTACTCATGATGGCCAGATGAGTAGAGGGACCTTAGAGAGAACTCTAGATGGTGACTAAGCAAGGGCTATAAATAGGTTGGGAGGTGAGTCCCAGGCATGTCATTCTCTGCTTCTCACATTTGGTATTAGAGCATAGAGAGAGGTTTTGGAAAATCTCGTAACTCTCTTTTCTGAGGCATTTTTCTTCCTTGCCTTGGCTCGATGGGCATGGATATAGTGAGGAACGAGTGTCCTAAGGGGGTATGCAGACATTGAGAGCATTTTTCCATGCATCAATAGTTTCATACATGCATGGTGAGCTTCAGTGTGAGGTAAGTATGTTTCCACCAAACTTTCGAAGTCTATTTTCTCTTTGTTTCTTGTTGCTTTTGCAGATCCGTCTGTGTGGCCATTTTGCACATTTTGATATGCGACAAGGGGGAGGGGTGATCTCTAATGGTTAAAGAGATACTACTTCCAGAAATTCTACAGCACATTCAACTTTGAATTTAAAGAAAGAAAGAGGAAAGATTCTTAAACTCAAGCATACATACATAGAATTGCATATGTTTACACACACATACACACTCATGTTTGCTCACATAATGACACACATACGTAATCTAATTATGAATGTACTTATGCATTTGATTATGCATCTACACATCTAAGATATAAATAAATAAAGAGAGAGTTAGAGAGGAAGAAAAGAAAGTGAAGGAGAAAGAGAAAGGATGAAAGAAGAGAAAAAGAGAAGGAGGAGATACTAAGTGAGAGATAAAGTGAAGAATAGAGAGAGAAAAAAAGATAAGAAAGAGAGAGGAGTAAAGAAAGAGAAAAAAAGAAAGATTAGAAGTAAGAGAAAAAACAAGATTAGCATACCTACATTGACTCAATTGGGCATAACTATCCCATATGAAATCCAAATTGGACGATTCCACTTGGTGTAGAAAGAAGAATCCAGGGGCTTTCCAATGAGTGGTGGGAAGCTATCATTGGATAATCACAAACCAGCTGTATAGAGCATTTATTTCTCTGCATACTTCTTCAAAGAGGTGTATTGCCCACTCACCTAGCTCCATTGTTTTGGCCATAACTTCCTCATAGAATATCCAAATCAAGAAATTCAACTTGGTATAGATTCTAGACTTCAAGAACTTTATTTTGATGGGTTATAATCCATATTTTGACCATTTCAAGCCTACACAAGCTTTTAGATGGCTGTTGACTGGCGAGAAACTCTTTTTGAGTGAATTGAGTGTTCGATTATGATAATTAGGAGTTTTTAATCATGTTTTGAATCATTTCGGATAAGAATGAAATTATTTGCATACATTTGCATCATAGTTTTGCTCTCAAATATATTCGTTTCAATACTTTTTTCATCAAAGTTTATAGTTTTGCATTGTATTCTCTGCCAATTTTATGAAACCAACATTGGAATGTGCATGATAGCTAGTTTTTTACATGAATCTGTCTATGCACATGAAGTTACACTAACTTATGTTCATTCATAAAAGCATGCACAAGTTATTTTTGTGTGTTTCAAGATCTTTGTGCTGGTATTCGAGCAAGAAAAGATCTTGTTACGAGGGTGTGTAGTGCCCAACAACACATTTTGGAAAAGTTTTTTTTTTTTTTTTGCAGGTTTCTGGAGTAAATGATCAAAGAACATGTCACCTAGAGGTGATTGGTTCGCTTAGTTCCTTTACACAAATTGAATGCTTTTTGTTTCCAACATTAGAAAAGCACCTCCAAATGATGTGTACAAAATTTCAAGATGAAATGTTTCTCCATTTAGGAGCTATAAAGAAAAGAGTAAGAGTTAGCCTCTCCAAATTTCTAAACCATTGCAGGTATAGAGGCTTAGCATTTTGGTCATTGTGAACGATCCAAATGTCTAACTACTATGAAACTTATACAATACAAGCAGATAGTAGTAGCTATATTCCATTATAATTTGGAAGAAATTGGATATCAATTGATAGGTCAAATGACCTATTCTTCTTAGACCAATCTCTGGCGAGGATTTTCCAAAGAGTGGTACATGTTTCTAATGAGCACATGATATTTTCATATTGGAAACTCCAATTTCAAAATTTGTTGTTGGAGAAGCTACTTCAGTGTAGACCCTATGATATACCCAAACTTCAAGAATTTTGGAGTTCATCTTCATAGTTAGAAGATATTATAAATGTGAAGCAACATTGTTTCTAGGCTCACCTAAGCATAGGTGTAGTAAAGATAGAATGATACATTTGAATGAGTGTTTGCTCGAATTTTAAATTAAAATTTTGTAAGATCAAACTAGATAAGTTTATCTAGATTTGGACACAAAGAAAACGAAATTTGGAGTTTCTTTGATCAGTCTAAGGGCTTCAAGAAGATGACCATGTACATTTTTAGAGTTGGTCGTCAAGTGTTCGACCCTTTGAGTAAAATGGTTATAAAAATATGAGGAAATATCCAAATCAAGTGATTTTTGTGCCTAATGATAGCTTCCAAAAACTACAAAAGGCTTGAAAATTTCATCAATTTTACGTAGGTAAAAGTTAGTTAAAATTAATCTTTAATCTGATGTTGTTGGAAATTATTTATGCAAGAGATGTTGTTGAAAGAAAAAGATTTTCCACAGATTTTTATGATTTTTTTTTGTTGAGATGGTGTGATCACCATGGGCTAGCTATGCCCTAGATACTTGTTGATTGATCATTGGTTTTTGATGACCATTCTCAGTAGAAGAGAGGAGACTCTGTCGAAAGTTTCAAGAATATATATAGTGCCATGAGAGCATGGAACAAGAGAACCTTGCTAGTTGTTTTCATTTCGTATAATTGGATTCATACAAGTTGTTTAAATTCCAATTTATTGTGAGTCAATATTTGATTCAAATCACATGAGTTGATATCTGATGCAAGCCACATCCTTCACAACTCTAGTTGAGTTGATTTATTATATAGTTTCTCATTTCTCAACCCAAGACGAGTTGATGTTAGAGATAGTTATGAGTGATAGAGTCATAGGGATGACTCTATTCTTTCCATCGAGGGAAGGAAACACTTTAGGAACAATTCATGATTTCATTACATTATTTATGGTTTTGAGTACTCACCGAGTTATTCTTATTGTTTTGGAGAGAAGTGTTCGACTTTGATCTCATACATGCATCTATGTAGGGTATAGAGTTTGGGGACATCAAACTTTGTATTCTACCTAGGTGTAGGACAGATGGTATGGGAGAAAAGTCTCTGAGATTGTATTTTTGATATGATTTGGAGCTCGTTCATATAATCTCCTTATTATTAGACAACAGAGGGGCAGTTGAGGCAGTCACTCTGTATATGATCGCAAAGAAGGCAAGTCTGCAGGCAAGTGGCCTAGAAGCGGAAAGGCAAGGTTTGCAAATAAGAATTGTGAATAGGCAATTGCATTAAGAAGAAATTCATAGAGTACATACTACTTTATTTGATATGCCTGAGAATAGGCCATGGTTCATACATAGTGTGTATAAGGTGAGCTAGATGCTTAGCCTAGTGGGCTATGAGTGTGCACACATCTACTTACCATTTTTTAATGTATTTGGTGGACTCATATTATGGTTCTCATTATATCTGGGAGTGCCAGATTATTACAATAGTTTACTTGAGACACCTTATTCCTAGTTAGGAATGATTTGATCATAGTGATGATCAGATGGTGCTCATGGATAAAGCAAGTTTCATCCACTTGGAACATCTTGCATGTTATTATTGAGAAGGCGGTGGTAGTTCCACTAGTTGCTACACTTTCTTAGTACGTCTTCATTTGGCATGATGGACTTAGTTCCACAGAGTGGATTGGGACTTACTTTGTCTAGGAGAGATTTTGATCCATAGTTTGGATTATATATATATATATATATATATATATATATATATATATATATATATATATATATATATATATATATATATATATATATATATATATATATATATATATATATATATATATATATATATATATATATATGATACATCGAGATTTCGATCCATAGTTTGGATGTGACTGATTGGATCATTGACAGATTGATATCTTGGTCCATAGTCTGGATTCGCAATTTGGATCATGATGAGAATTTCTTGAGTTTCATTTCATTATAGTGAGTAAATCAAGCAGATTTACTCGAGCTTAGAGAGTAAGCACTATTTGGAAAAGATTTCCATTTATCTTAAGTATTTTTCCATAGAGATTGGGAGATAGTCACATTGTTTTGGATTAGCATAATGGTTTTCATTACTCTAGTGGAGTAAGTGATTTTGCACAATTATACCATATGACAAGCTGTCAATGGGTATTCCAGGGAGACAAGGGCAAGTTTCCAAGGTTTCTACAAGTGACAAGCCATCACAAGTTAGTGGTCAAGGTCTAGGCATAGGGAGTTTGAGGATATTCCAAGTACTTATGCTGCACACATATGGACTCATTGGGCCTCATAAGGATTCCTACAGTATGCCCAAGGCAAGGACTACTATTTGCAGATGGAAATTGCTAGATAGGAAGGAGAGAGATGAGTGGTCCTCTTTTTGATTATCTAGTATTTCAGACATCTAGTACACTCTACTCTTATTATTTGGAATCACAGATTGTGATTCCCAGGTTTATAGCTCCTTCTATATCATTGAGGACAATGATCTTTAGAAGGGAGAGAGAGTGTTATATTCAAGAGATGTACATGCTTGGAGGAATGAGAAGTTCTTTGTTTGGGGGGTAGCCGAGGCCAAAAGCCAGAGAGTTCATACGAGGTACCTACTCATGATGGCTAGATGAGTAGAGGGACCTTAGAGAGAACTCTAGATGGTGATTAGGCAAGGTCTATAAATAGGTTGGGAGGTGAGTCCCAGGCATGTCATTCTCCACTTCTCACACAAGACCTAATGAAAAGAAAAGGAGTCAAATGCTCTTAATATAATCGGATACTTGGGGGAATTCCATCATGTGAAAGACACCAACTTACAAAGAGGATAACCATGATAGTGAAAGTTCCATCATAGAGTAGACAATTCTAGATAGATATTCTAAGAAGGCGATGTCATGTGTAATAAGAGGGAAGCCTCCCTTGACTCTGCTAGACCCAATCATCGCATAAGGTACTAGAGAAAGAAAAAAGAAGGGAAAAGATGGACAAAGTTGAAATGAAAATTATGTATTTCAATGTTTAGGATAGCTAAAATAACAAGGAAAATTATGTATGGCGTATGGTGTGAATCTCGTACTTTCTTGTTGTGCACAGGAGTCCCATGGGCTTAGGATAGTATATGGAGTAATACCCTATGTGGGAAACCATATGAAGTTATCCAACTGTTCATCGCCTCACAAATCTCCAAGTCATATTTGTGGCCCACTTAGGAGTTATGGTCGAATGATCATATGGTTTCCTTGGCTGATGACCATGCTTGCATGAGATGTTTCCACATAGGTGTAATTATTCCTGACCTTGACCGACTTGTTTTTATGCAATGTTCCAAAAGTCTTACAGATGATAGCTCTTGAAGCTAGTTTCATGTTTCACACACACTGAGGGAAGGTTTCATGTCCCAATCTTTAGGAATGCCCCATCCTACCATGCTTCAATTCTAGTTATAGTTATATATGCATACAATTCATGCACTAATTTGTGGGCAAGAGCCATATTTCGGAAGATTGGCACCGATCCGATCATACATACAAACAAACATGCATATATACGTTTGCAAGTGCAACGTCTTTTTGCAAATGATTATGTGGCCTGCATGCCTTTTTTTGTTATGATCTATTTATGATTTACGTGCTATATGGTACTTTTCTCTAAGCTCCCTACTCTACGAGAAGTGCTACTGATTTTTCTCTTGACATATGCCATTATATATGTTATTCATTGTTATGTACATAGATTACATACATACATACGCACATATATACATACACACAAACATGCCATACATGTTTATGTCAAAAATAAAATTTACATACAATACATACATACATACATGCATACATACTTTACATATATACATACATACATTGCATCTTGCTGATGTGTTGCATGTTCCAAATATAACAAAGAATCTAGTTTCTGTTGGACAAATGGTTGGCCCTGGATTACAAGTCAGGTTCAATGCTGACAGGTTATATGTAGAAGAATATAAATGGGATGGAAGATTGATTGCCAAAGGAAACAAAGTGGGTAGGATGTTCACCTTAAATGTGAAAATTCCTAAAATGAATGCAGCCATGTTTGCGAAAGGTGTAGGAATCATTGCTGATATAGAGATCTTGCACAAACAGATTGGACATGCAAACTTGCAAAGGTTGGAATTGATGCAGTCAAAGGAGATTGTCCATGGACTACCAAATTTCAAGGTTGCAGAGATGGAAAAGGTATGTGCAACATGTCAATTTGGAAAATAGTCAAGAACATCATTTCCACATGACAAGCATGTTAGTGAGAACATACTAGAAATAGTACATATAGATGTTTGGGGTCCTGCAAAGACCACATCTATGGGCTGTTGTAGGTTTTATGTTACTTTCATTGATGACCATACTCAAAGTGTGGGTATATTTTATGAAAGAGAAGAGTGAGGTGTTCACTCACTTCCAGATTTTTAAAGCTATGGTGGAAAAGTAGACAAGGAAGTATATTCAAACATTAAGATCTGATGGGGGAGGTGAATACATGTCAAATGATTTCAACAATTTTCTTAAAAATCATGGAATTCGACGTCACTTTTCACGCAAGTACAACCCCCAACAGAATGGCATTGCTGAACACAAAAATAGACATATTGCAAAAATAGCAAGAGCTTTGATGGCTGAGAAGAATACTGTTGTATACATCATGAACAGAACTCGGACTGCTATTGTACATCAAGTTACACTTGAAGAGAAGCTTACAGGTAAAAAGCCAAACTTAACACATCTGAAAGTTTTTGGCTGTATTGCATATGTACATGTTCCAAATGAATTGAGGACGAAGCTTGATCCAAAAGCAGAAAAGTGTGTCTTCATTAGATATTCCCTTAAGCAAAAGGGATATAAATGTTATAACCCACTCACACGACCAGTGAAGGTGAGGAGAGATGTGGTATTTGATGAAATGTCAAGCTTTTGTGCAGATGCCAAAGAAGGATTGAATCTTGGACCAAATGACAAAGAAAATGATGAAAACTCAAGTGCAAAAAAAATCTCAAGCTTTGAGTGGACGGGATGCATCACCAAGCAGTAGTTCCAACTCAAATCCATGGAGTGGAAGATTGCATGGAAATTTTAGTCCCACAAATTCATCAAATACATCCAAGAAAGGCAAAGAAAAGCTTTCTGTTGGTCATCAAACATGTGCAAGTTTTGAAGATGTTGATGGAGATTCAAGCGGTTTAGAAAAGAGTCTTGATGAGGAACTTGGATTGCCCTCTGTGAAGACTCTAGGAGTAAGAAATGCACATGCAGATGATACAAGGAGGAGTGGCCCAGGACCAAGAAGATCTAGGAGGATATGGAATTCAGTGCAACGATTGACATATGATGTTAGATGGCTCATCATTGTGCCTACATGCCAAAGGTAATACAAGATGCTGAACGTTCTTGTTTTGAAGATGCAATTGGAAATGCAGATTGGAAAAAAGTTGTGGATGAGGAGATGGCTGCACTTTATGGAAATGATACATGGAAGCTGGTTCCATTGCAACAAGGAAAGAAACCCATAGGTTGGAAGTGGGTTTACAAGGTAAAGCACAATGCTAATGGTAGCATAAACAAGTATAAAGAACATTTGGTAGAGAAAGGATATGCAAAAACATATGGCATTGATTATGAGGAAACATTCAGCCCTATAGTTAAAATGTCTACCGTCAGAACACTTGTTGCATTAGCTACAACAAAAGGATGGACATTGCATCAAATGGATGTGAAGAATGCTTTTCTACATGATGAGTTAACATGGACGAGCCACAAGGATATGAAGACTGAAAGCAGAAGGAAGGCTGATGATGGAATCACAATTGTGGCTATCTATGTTGATGACTTGACTGTAGATGGTGATAATGAAGAAAACATCAAAGAGGTAAAGCAACTTCTTATGCAGGAATTTGACATGAAAGATCTTGGTGTGTTGTGTTATTTCTTGGGCATTGAGTTTATACATACAGAAACAGGTATATGGATGTCACAAAGGCTGCCTTGAATATGCTGCAAAAGTATGGTATGGCTGATTGTCAGCGGATTTCTATGCCATTAGATCAAAATTTGAAGTTAGATACTACACCAGGTGAAGCATTGGAAAATGCTACTATCTCACAATTAGGAGGCCTGATCTAAGCTACACTATTTGACTTGAAAGTCAATTTATGCAGGTTCCCAAGAGCCACATTTTGAGGTGCACTCTACGTTATGTGAGTGCTACTTTGGATCATGCATTGTTTTATGAAACTAGTGTAGATTTGTAGGTTCATGGATACACCAATGCAAATTGGGTTGGTAGTACTCCTGATAGAAGATCTAGTAGTGGTTTTCTATTCTCACTTGGAGGTGCAACTATTACATGGAGCAGCAAGAAGCAACCCACTGTTTCTTTGTCGAGTACAGAGGCTGAGTATAGAGGTGCTACAATGGCAGCATGAGAGAGAGATGAAAGAGAGAGAGAAAGATAGAGAGATAGAGAGATAGAGAGAGAAAGAGAGAGAGAGAGAGAGATACACACACATACATACTCATGCATATGCATGCATACATACACACATGCATATGCATACATACATACACACACATATACATACACACACGTATGCATACACACATACATACACATATGCATACACACATAAGAAACACACATATACATACACACATATTCATACACACACTTTTTCACACATACACACACAGACACACCCATACACACACACATGCATACATACACACTCATGCATACATACACACTCATGCATACATACACACTCATGCATATTCATGCATATGCATGCATACATACACACATATACATACACACATGTACATACACACATGTACATACACACATGTACATACACACATGTACATACAAACATGTACATACACACATGTACATACACACATGTACATACGCACACATATGCATACACACATGCATATATGTGTACACACATGCATACACATACATATGCATACACGTACACTCTCACATGCATACACATACATATGCATACACATACATATGCATACACATACACTTTCGCATGCATACACATACACTCTCACATGCATACACACATTAGAGACACACATATACATACACACATACACTCACATACACACATACACACATTCAGACACACACTTTTTCACACATACAAATATATATACACACACTCACATCCATACATACACACTCATGCATATTCATGCATATGCATGCATACATACAAAGATGTACATACACACACATATACATACACACATGCATACGCATACATACATACACACACATAAACATACATGCATGCAAACACATAACATACATGCACATAAATACACATATGGACACACATATAATTACATGCATATATACACACACAAAAGAGACACACATATACACACAGATAGACACACATACACATACACACTCATGTACATACACACATATACACATACATACATAGAGACATACACACACATAAACATACATACACATACACATAGACACACATAGTCACATCCACACACACACATATATTATATATACACACACACACACACACACATATATATATATATATATATATATATGTATGTATGCATACACACAAATATACATACACACACCTACACAAACACACACATGTTTTAGAGTTAGGGTTTTAGGATTCAGGTTAAGGGTTTTACATACATGCACAGACACATATACATACACAGACACACATAGTTACATATATATATACACATAGACACACATGTTTTAACGTTATGGTTTTGGGACTAGGGTTTTAGAGTTTTACATACATACACATGCATACACACATATAGAAATATATAGACATATAGACATACATATATATATACACACATATACATTAGGGTTTAGAATTAAGGTTTTAGGGTTTTTACATACATACACATATGCATAGACATATAAACATACACACATATACATACACACATGCACACATTACATACATACACATGCATATACACATATACACACATATAGATACACATATATATAAACATGCATACACACACATACACATACACACACATCACATATACATACACACATACCTACATAAACATGTTTTAGGGTTAGCGTTTTTGGCTTTTACATACATACACACGTGCATACACACACACACACACACACACACACACATATATATATATATATATATATATATATATATATATATATATATATATATGCATACATGCACATACACATACACACGTCACATATACATACACACGTACTATGTATAATTAAATATATAAGAAATTAAGTTTCTGAATTGAAATAGATATATATAATTAAATATATAAAAAATAGAGTTTTAAGCTTAATATAAATATATATAATCAAATAAAAATAAGGAAAAAAATTAGAATATATAATCAAATGTACTATGTATAATTAAATATATAAGAAATAAGGGTTTTCGAATTAAAATAGATATATATAATTAAATATAGAAAAATAGAATTTTAGGTTTAATATATATATATATATTTTTTTTTTTTTTTTTGAGCTCTAGTGTGTCGGAAAGCAAGGGTAATTTGAAGTTCAACTTCAAGTGGGATTAGGAAGCCAAGGGGGCTCCAAATGATTTTGAGCAATACGAAGAGGAAAATGGGTCTTTAAAAATGCTTGAATCAAATTGTCTGTCAAATAAATTCCAGTCAAAGCTTGATCTAAACTTGGGACTTTTACAGGCCCATTGAGAGCCATTCAAGGGTGTCAAAGCAAGGTGGCAAGTGCATTGCAAGCTTGGAAATGCGTGTCTTGAGCTTTCAAGTGTGATCAAGGGAGAAGCTACTTGAGGTTGGAAGCATTCTTAACATCCTCAATCAATTCTTAGCTTAGGCTAAATACGGGTAGTGATATTGATTAATTAGGGCTTTGATAGGTACAAATAAGGTCCATTGAAACCCCAATTTCTCAAGTTCAAGCATAGCTAGAATGTTGTTGTGCCAAACCCTAAAGTGACTGGACATAAGTGGATCATTCACATCTCAAAGTGCAATAAAACTTAAGTATTCCTAATGACGATGCTTATTAGAAAAGATTACACCGGAGAAATCTATAAAAGAACAAGTAATTGATTCAAAAGAACATTGCAACACGGTTGTACTTGGGATAATTGGGACTAGTAGACAAAGCTTCTGAACCTTAGATCAGGTAGACACCTAGGCCGGGATAGACAAAGCATTAGATCGTTTGAAGCTAGTGTCAATCACATAGTTAGGTCATGGGCACAACAACTTAGTGATTATCCCTATGTGCTAAGCTCGGAAACAAGTGATTCAAAAATGTCTTTTAGCATGGAGAGACCAACAAGTAGCTCAGGCACTACCTATTTACAAACACCAAAAGGTCCCTATAAGATGCAACTCAAATATATTAGGGCCAACCGATTAGATGCACACATCTATGAGGATGGTCTGAGGTGATCAGTTGTCCAATTCAAAAATCTTGGTCAACCCTTCGAACAAACTCTCAATGGTTAAATTTGAAGAGGGTTTGTATATTGATAAGCAAGGAACCATGTATATGGTTACTAGCTTACAAGACAAGACATATGAGTTTGGAAATGTCATTCTCGAGAACTAGATAGGACACCTAGAGCAAGGAGACCTAGGACGAGAACCCAAGACTCCTCAAGGCAAATCTGTCTTGACTAAAGTGATAACCCTAGAGTGGGTTTCCCAAGACAAAAAAAGTTAAGAAGTATTCTTGAATAGAGAAATAGAGGAA
>MU260917.1:12500-17500 GCA_020310875.1 Ceratopteris richardii | reverse complement strand
AAAGAAAAAAGTAAAAGGATGGCTTACCTCATCCATGATGTAAAAGCAAATTCGTGGCTCCAACTACCAAAATCACAAATTTTTGAGCTGAGGGAATCTCTCCTAACTTTGGGGATCACTTTTAGGTGGAGCCATTCGAATTCGAATTCAAAACTCCCTCCAAGAATAGCTATAAAAGGAGCAAGAAGGAAGAGGCGATTAGCAAGCCTTGTACGTGACCACTTCATGTCATTTTGTAGAGATTGAAGAGCTTACTCCATAGCTCTATCATTCTACTCCCATTGTGCAAAGATTCATTGCCAATGTGGTTGTAATCATATGTGAATCTATACATTTATTATCATCTACCTCTCTGTTTTGTTCTCTGCTATACTCACTCAGAGCAGTAACTTCAGAAGGTCATATCTCGAGTTTTACTGAACCTTTTTCAGTGTTTTAAAGTGCGTTGGATAGCTCTCACTGTCTAGTTTTGTACCTATAAATTTTCAAGGTCATTGAATTTATACTTTTGGAGATATCTGCATTTTACTGCTTACTAGTCTATCTCTGCAGAGCCCCGAGAATTGTGGGAATGTTCCAGAACTTGATGAAACTTGTTCTCAGTGCTCAGTCCATCATTTGAAGTGTTTTAACTTGGAATAGGAAGCTTGCTAAGTCTATTTGCTATGCCCAAAAGGAATTTTTCTAATTCCTTCCAGGTTGAGAGCACTGTTCATTTTTTCCAGCAGGTGTATGTCCAAAAATAGCAAGTTTTGGGAGCTAGTCATTTCGCAACTTGTCTGTCTTGACTTAAACTTTTGGGATACATGTTCCAAAGTACTTGGCTGATATTGTGGTGGATTTAGGAAGCTCAAAGGGTCTACTAATCAACTCTGAAGTCTCAGTTGGCTGGTGTGAAGCTGGTTGTAGCGGCACCTACTCATCTTTGGATTGCATCCACCATCTCTCTTCACAGTGGTATCAGAGCATGGTCAAGCAACATGGGAGATGGATTTCCATCAACAATTGACAAATTGGATCGAAACAACTATCCGGCATGGTCTCTAAGGATGGAGGCTTACCTTCAAGGGAGGAATCTATATGGATTCATATCCGGAGATGAAGCAATGCCAACCATGAGGAACAAAGGGCAACCATCACATGAAGAAGTGGAAGGACTTTCGAATTGGTGTTCGAAGGATGCACTTGCAAGGTCCTATATTCTAAACTCAATCTCTGATTTTCTTTTACCTCATGTCAAGGGATGCAAGACATCAAGAGAAACCTGGAATGCACTTGCTTCTTTCTTCTCTTCCAACACTCGAGCAAGGAAGAACCAATTGTGGATGGAGTTCACAACAATGAAGAAAAGCCCGAAGCAAAATGTGACTGATTATGTCACAAAGATGAAGGAGATTTCCGACCAACTTGGAAGCATTGGAGAGGTAATTGAAGAGGAGCAAATCATAAGACAAATCATGAATGGAATCAAAGCAGACGACAAGTGGGAGTCATTCACAACAGCCATGGATTTATACATGGATATGCATGTACCCGACCTCAACACACTCATGGGCCAACTCTTCACTCATGAAGCAAAGATTAGCAAAGGTGGTGAGTCCTCAAGAGGTAATCAAACTTCTGCCTTATATTTTGATAAAGCTAAGGTCAAGGACAAGTCAAAGAATAGAAAGAATGAAGATGAAGGAAGCTCTTTCCAAGCAAACTTTGCAGGTAGAGGACGAGCTAGAGGAAGAGGCAGAAGTGGAAAGCAAGGCAGGGGGAGATTCCAATCATCTCAACCTTGCAACATATGTGGCTTATCTAACCATACTACTGAAGAATGTTTCAGGAACCCGAGGAACTCAAGAGGAAGAGGATTCAATAGAGGTGGCTATGGATCAAATAGAGGCAGGTACAATGGAGGCTACAACAACAACTACTACAACAACAATTACAACAACAACAACAACTATCAAAGTGGCCATAGAGGAAGAAGAGATTACAATAACTATGCAGAGGACCAAAGTCAAGAAGATTCATTATTGATTATGAATCTATCAACGAAGAAGGGTAAGGATGATGATCACATATTTTACATTGATTCGGGATGCTCGAACCATGTAGCAGGAAATGTGGCTTTACTTTCTGATTTGGAAGATCCTCATAACAAGCATGAAGTGCAGACAGGAGATGACACAAAGCACTCAGTGGAGAAGATAGGTAATGTGAAGACATCAGATGGGAATATGAACCTCTTAAGCAAAGTCTTGTATGTCCCTACAATTACCAAAAATTTAATAAGTGTTGGACAGATTGTTGAAAAAGGATTGCAGGTTAGATTCAATCGATTTGGAGCATATGTTGAAGACCCAAGGCAAGGCTTTCGAAGGATTGCCAAAGGAGAAAAGACAGGAAGGCTTTTCACTTTTGAAGTGGAAGATACAAAGAACATAGCTTTGTTTAGCTATGGATCTCAAACTCTAACAGAGTTGGAGATATGGCACAAAAGGCTTGCTCACATTGGTGAGAGGACACTCAAACAGATTTGCAGGGACCAAAGTGTACTTGGTTTGCCTAATATCACAAGGCAACACATGATTTATAAGTGTGAAGCTTGTCAACTCGGCAAGGCTCATAGACAACCTTTCAATAAGAAAGGATATATGTATCAAAATCCTTTGGATCTAGTGCACACGGATGTGTGGGGTCCAAGTAAGGAGCCATCTATATCAGGCTCAAGATATTATGTGTCTTTCATAGATGATTGTAGCAGGTGGACCATTCTGTTTTTCATGAAGCACAAGGATGAAGTGTTTAATTGCTTTAAGAAGTATATTGCTCTTGTTGAAAATCAAACAGGTAGGACTTTGAAAAGACTCAGATCAGATGGTGGAGGAGAATACTTCTCTTCTGAATTTGATGCCTTCTTGCATGAAAGAGGCATTAAAAGGGAAGTCACTACAAGGTATACACCTGAACTCAATGGTGTAGCAGAGAGGAGGAATAGAGCTATCGTCGAAGCTGCAAGGTCCATGCTCAACGAAAAGGGATTGCCGAACTACCTATGGGCAGAGGCTGTGTCGACAGCCACATATCTCATAAATAGACTTCCATCTAAGTCACTAGATGGAACCACTCCATATGAAGTGTGGAATGGAAGAAGACCTAGTCTAGAGCATTGTAAAATCTTTGGATGCTTAGCCTATGCTCACATTCCTTCTCAAGTAAGAGGGAAATTGGATCCCAAGGCAGAGAAGTGTGTATTCATTGGTTATGATCAAAACCAAAAAGGATATAGATTGTACAATCCAACCAATAAAGGATTTTCTGTGAGTAGAGATGTAATTTTTGATGAAAACAAATCATGGTTTGATGATGACAGGAAAGTGAAGCTGCCATATGACTTGGATGAAGATTTTCCATCACTTCAACCAAAGGAGCCAAAGCAGATTGAAGAAAGTGATTCGGAGATTGACCTAGAAGACTTGGAAAGACTAAAGCTATGGAAGAACAAAGGTAAAGCAAAGATGTAGGATGCTACATATGGACCCGAGAGCTCACATCAACCACTTAGAAGGTCTTCGAGGGAGAAGAAGAAACCAGAGAGGTTTGGTTATGATACTTCTTTGGTCACCAAGCACTCAATCTACATTGCAAAGGATTCAACCAATGAAGAACCTACCACATTTGAAGAAGCACAAAGCAAGAAAGCTTGGAGAGATGCAATGGATGAAGAAATGGAAGCCTTGAAGGAGAATGACACTTGGGAGCTTGTACCTAACAAGCCATCTATGAAGATAATCGGATCTTGATGGATATACAAAATCAAGAAGAATCCAGATGGAAGTATAAATAGACACAAAGCAAGGTTAGTTGCTAAAGGGTTTGCTCAAACCCATGGTATTGATTATGAGGAGACTTTCTCTCCTGTTGCAAAAATGCCTACAATTAGGGTTCTCATAAGTCTTGCTGCATCTAGAAATTGGAATCTTTATCAACTTGATGTAAAGAATGCCTTCTTGAATGGATGGATTTCTGAGGAAGTGTATATGGCACAACCTCCTGGATATGAGGATGCACATCATCCTAACTATGTATGCAAACTAAAGAAAGCTTTGTATGGATTGAAGCAAGCTCCAAGAGCTTGGAATTTCAGATTGGTTACTTATTTGCAGGACCAAGGATTCAAAGCTAGCAAGGCGGATACCTCTTTGTTCATAAAGAGGAATGGATCTGAAGTGATCTATTTATGTGTGTATGTTGATGATATTATTATCACAGGCAATGATCTTGAAGGAATCAAACAGGTAAAGAGTCAAATGAAGGAGGAGTTCAAAATAAGTGACCTCGGACCACTCACTTATTTTCTTGGATTGGAGTTGATCTACACAGATTCAGGTATATACATCACACAAAGGAAGTATGTCCATGACATGCTCGTCAAGTTCAAGATGGAAAATACAAAGTGTGCAGGTACACCTATGGAGCAAAATCATAAGCTTAGTGCTTATGAAGGAGAGCCAATTGAAGACATCACAAGCTATCAAAGCTTGGTTGGAAGTTTGAACTATGCAACACTCACAAGGGTGGATATATGCTATAGTGTTAGCATATTGAGTCAGTTTATGCATAAGCCAAGAAGACCACATATGGAAGCGGCCAAGCGAGTCCTCAAGTACCTAAAGGGGACCATGAATGAAGGTTTGTTTTATTCATTTACTTCAGATATTGAGCTAAAGGTCTACTCAGATGCAGATTGGGCCGGATCTAAAGATGATAGAAGAAGCACATCAGGGTATATATCATTTGCAGGTTCAAAAATCATTTCTTGGTCATCGAAGAAGCAACCAACCGTGGCATTATCTTCTACTGAAGCTGAATATAGAGGTTTGGCTAATGCAACTCAAGAAATCATGTGGTTAAAATCTTTGTACACAGATCTTGGACTTCATTCTTCAACACCTCACATTTTTGGTGACAACACAAGCTCACTACATCTAGCAGCTAATCCGGTATAC